>OZ023267.1:49520378-49675378 GCA_964006375.1 Tillus elongatus | reverse complement strand
AGAGAGAGAGAGAGAGAGAGAGAGAGAGAGAGAGAGAGAGAGAGAGAGAGAGAGAGAGAGAGAGAGAGAGAGAGAGAGAGAGAGAGAGAGAGAGAGAGAGAGAGAGAGAGAGAGAGAGAGAGAGAGAGAGAGAGAGAGAGAGAGAGAGAGAGAGAGAGAGAGAGAGAGAGAGAGAGAGAGAGAGAGATGCCCGCATATACACACATACAAGTTATGATGGTGTGCTTTCTTATCTAGTTACTTTCTGTTTAGCACCTTTACAGTAAAGTTCTTCTTTAAATGATAACAAAGCAAGTTTTCCTGGAATTTTGTTTGTAAATTTTCTTAGAAAAAGAGTTTGCTCCTGAGGAGATCACTGCTTTCAAAAAATTCACTAAATGAGCCCGAACTAAAATCCATGGGACCCATATCCGGGATCATTTTGTATTTTCCAAAATAATTAGGCAATTTTGATAAAGTATAGTATATTGGTGTATAGTGTATACTATAAAGGCTATACTGTCTACCAAGTTTGATGATTCTCTGTAAAGAAACATTGTGTTAATACGAGAGTTATCTAAGAAAACTGTATGTTCGTTTGTTACGATACCGCACTTGCTGCTATATATATATATATATATATATATATATATATATATATATATATATATATATATATATATATATATATATATATATATATATATATATAGGGCTTTCGTTAATTCCTGAACCACCGGATTCTGTCTCTCAGTGGAATATGATTTTATGAGTTGGCAGTCAAAAAGTAACCAAAAAACCACTAGACTAGGGACGCTAAAGTTACTAAATCAATTGACAATTGATAGTTCAGTTCATTGGCGCTCAATTCCCTTTTGGCAGTTATTTTGTATGTATATTGTGCATTTTTCAAGTTCGACCAGTGTTTACCTTCTTCAAATAAAATTTTTTTTCGATCTGTTGGACAATAGAAATAAACAGTTTTTATCAAAACTTAGCATTTTCATTGCGTAAGTTAAAAGTGTAGGTATGTTAAGGTAATGTTGTTGACGATATTCGACATCGCATGGAACGAAGCCCTACCAAATCTGTTCGTCGGTAATCTGCCCAAACAGGTACATATTTGTTACATGTTACACAATAAACATTCCTAAAACCGTAAATTAGAAATTTGAAATAATCGGACCTCAATTTGTTGACGTACATTACAAAATTTTGATATATATATATATATATATATATATATATATATATATATATATATATATATACAAAATAAAAGTAATATTTTATTATGGTTTTAATTTATTTTTTTAATCAATGAACAGACTTGCTGTTAAAAATACTAAATAATAAATACATTTAAGACATTTACTGTTTCAACTTATTATAATTTTTATATTTTTTCTAAAACCTCAAAGGAAATATGAGACAACACTGGCATCTTAGGGATTTCATTAATTCAGGTTGTACAACCGTGTATGCCGGGTTGCCTAACTTAAGCGGTCACGTGGGGTTCGGGAATTAATGAATGCCCTGTATATATATATATATATATATATATATATATATATATATATATATATATATATATATATATATATATATATATATATATATATATATATATATATATATATATATATTATTACCCAGATTATGTAGTTTTTAAAACGTTTCTCTTAGACCAATTTTTTAAAATATTTATAATCTTACGTTGTAGCCACGTTTTCCCACACACCCAACGATACCTAAATGCCATCCTTAATATCTGGTGCTTCTCAACTTTACATCAATCTCAGCCATATCCCTCATTACACGATGTTGCGTTGTAAAAAGTCTTACTAGCGGAGCTGAAAAATATTTAGATTCTAGTTTGTCCTCGAGTATTGTAGTATTTAAATCATTCGATGTTAGGTGTGAGCTCCTTACAGCTTATACGAGACACGAACCGCCGCTGTATCGTACAGAGACTTGGCATACCCACTCGATAGCCTCATTTATAACCACATTCACTTTGCTAATTACATTTTGCACAATACCTGCAAGTATTCGCAAATCACATCAAATAAACTATGCTCTGCGAAAAGCTAGGCCGGCAAATACATTTTCTACAGCTAAACTTCTCCAAAACCGCGATTCGTTTTCTTTAATTTCATTTCTAAGTACCTATGAAGATGAGTTGATATTTCTTCCAAATAAAGAAATAGAGCCCCCTCGTTGATTATGACTAATAATTCGAGGTCCTTACTTTTATTTTAAATTAATTGTGTATATTGTGCTGAATATTATATATTGTCTGTTAATATTGTTTTAATTGTCTGGCTTTATATATATATTTTTGTGAATTTCATTAGATTAAAAGTTTTTTTATAATATGGATAAATGTTGACAAGCCCCGAAGGCTTGTGCACACAGCAGTTATTTTATGTAGTATCTTGATGGTCGAATAAAATTATTATTATATTTATTTGGCTTTATCGTAATCAGTATACCGTAATGTATTTTTGTTTTAATTGTACTTTTGTGCAGAAATCTGTTTTTGAACGCAAAAATAGCAAATTCTAAAAATCCATCTGTCATGTGCTTCTGCCCTTCGCCCCTCAGGCTGTCAAGTTACCGCTTCCCATGGTAACATGAAATAGTATTTGCATGCTATTTTCAATACATCTGTCCACTAAGAGGTGAACACATGATCTGCTAAAAAGAGCCCTTCCTTAAGGCATGGTTTTAAAATTGTCTGGTGCTTTTTAGTTGATGGTTAGTGTATGTTTATCAGTCAATGGTTTTAAAGCCTATGTCATTCTTGAATGCGATGTCTCTTCTGTGACCACTTGATTCTGGGAGTGTCTCTTCATCTGCGTTCTCCTGTTGGCACTCCTGAGTTTATATGTCATCCATCAAGACACACAAGTCAGATGTCATTCACGGAAACCCTGATAACACTTGAAAATTATGCTTGCTTTTTAAATATCAACAATCCTTGTATAACTGTTTTGTGTTCTGTTGTCTTTTAGCTGTGTATTGTCTCCGAGCTTGTGAGATGTAACATATTCGTCTTTATGTTTCTAACCATAAAGCTTTTTCATGGTTCAGCTTTTGGTAAGAAATTTAGAAATTTTAAGATCTTCATTTACCATATGCGATAAGCTGTAGTTTTGTAGGTCCCAAAGAAGCATCAAGACATGTGCAAAATATAGAGCATGTTTAAGCAAAGATCTTTCATGATTCTTTGCCCAAATTTTAGAGGTCGACAACCCTTATTGAGATTCTTAGTTTTGGTAACTAACAGTATGTTATACGGGTATACAATCTGCCTTTTTGCTTGATTGGTATCGACATCTTTATATGACACAGCATAGGTATTGGAGCTTGCTGATTTGTCATAAATTTCGTCAACCTGCTTTCTTAAGTAACCTCCTTATCTAAGAGGATATCAGGGTTCTGTAGTAAAACCTGAATTTACATACATGGGGATATACCTCTTAGATCAGGGTTGGCGAACCTTTTTCAGTATGCGTGCCAAAAAATATAACCTATTCTTATAAAATTTCCGATGTGCCAAGCAATAGGTATTATTTAAAAAAAACTGGAGGCAGCAAGTGCGTTATGGTAGTGAATTTTCATAGAAATTATCTGGTGACGAACATCTTTTTTATTAACTTTTTTTCTTGTAAGATAGAGATCTAAATGTTGGTATGTAGTTTACTTTTATAACGTAAATCTACGTACCAAATTTGGTTACCATGGCTTTCTAATTTTTAAAGATAAATTTTTTTCAGACAGAAAACTTAAAATTTTCCCGAAAAATCTACTCCTCTTTTCCTGGCTAACGAACTCGTCCAAGCCACACACAAGGGGAAGGCACCTGCCAAATTTCATCAAAATCTGCCCATTATTTTTTGAGTTATCGGTGTGACACCCACGCGCACACACGCACACATACACACACACTATATTTATATATATATATATATATATATATATATATATATATATATATATATATATATATATATATAAAACTGATACTGGATATGGGTTCAAAAGTCGGGATCTCCCCATTAGTGATTTTTTTTACGAAAATACACTAAAAACAATACAAATACAATGAAAACAAGCGTTTGCACAATTTTATTACAAAATTTAAAATTAACATTAAGGTTCTTAAAGATTGAAGAGAAATATAAAAATTAATTATGAGTTTAAGTTAATTAATGCGATTTTTGTTCCTGCATCTTGGATTACAAATATTTAATGTTCATAATTCATTAGTGTTAGCAGAATTCACTCCGAGCTAGATTTATCAGTCACAGGGGCGGCTCCTCAATTATTGCGCCCGTGCGCGCGCACTGCCGCCTGCCGTGGAAAAAATAATATTTTTGCTATGCTATATTTTAATATATTTTTATTCACTTTTTTACCTCCTGCATTTAACAAACAAAATTAGTATATCAAGGATCGCAGAGAGTCGGCAGCCATTAATAGAGAATACAGAATCAGAATAAGTATAGTCTTAATCGTTGCAGACGTTATATACATCCATATCCATATAAATCAGTCGGGCGGCGGTGTGTATTTTTCGGCGCTCTCAGGAAATGCGATACTTGAGTGCGAAATGATCGCCGATCATCGTCGAAAGAGACAGAATAAGCAATCTGTTGTGCGCTATAAAATTACACACTTCCAGTTTGTAGTGGACTTTTGGCAGAGCGTGTGTACCTACTACCTAGTAATTTTCGTCTTAGCGTCGGATTGATTTTTAATTAGATCATTTCGTTGTTTGCATGTTCTAACAAGACAATTATTATTATTATTATGGCCACTACTGCGGGTTGCTTAATAAGTGTACAAAATAATTGTGATACTGTGATTAATTTAGTGGATAATATTATAAATTTAAAGGTTAACTTTTTAAGGGACTTTTTAACTACTATATCGTATAACTAACTAGAGGAAAACTTGGTAAGTAGTTAATAATTATTTTTTTAGTTAGAAGGTTTTTTTATAATAAATTTTCGGGGAAAAAATTGGCGAGCTCTTCATTTTTAGTGAATTTTTATTTAAAAAATTCACTAATAAAGAGTTATCGATGAAGAGCCTTTGCACAAATTTTTTCAAATGAGCGCGAACTAGGACCCCTATAACCCATATCCGGGGTCAGTTTCAATTTTTATATGTTTATATATATATATATATATATATATATATATATATATATATATATATATATATATATATATATATATATATATATATATATATATATATATATATATATATAACCGATAACTCAAAAAATAAGCAACTGATTTCGATGAAACTCGGCAAGTACCTTTCTTTTATTAATGGCTTGGATGAGTTCGTTAGTCAGGAAAATCGGCTAACGTTTTCCGGGAAAATTTTGAATTTTGTTTCAAAAAAAAATCTTTTTCTCCGAAAATTGCAAAGGTATTTTAATCAAATTTGGTGGATATGTTGCCTTGTAAAAGACCTTACTACCCACTGAAATTCAACTTTCTACATCTGTAGTCAATTTAGTTATTTCAAATTCTCCGAAAATTACAATTATTTTGATGAAATTTGGTGGATATGTTGCCCTGAGTACCCTACTACACACCAAAATTCAACTTTCTAAGTTCGTAGAAACTTGAGTAACTCAAATTTGAAGCATTTAATAAAAATTCACTACCATAACGCACTAGCTGCGTCCCTAACTTTTTTCTTACGCACCCCCAATGCATTAAGGCACGAGCCGCTGCTGATCAGTCAGTCATTCTATTTCTCAAACTGTTATTTATAAAATTCATTTCTGAAAATAAAGTTATCGTGGCTACAGACATACAGACGGACAGACCGACAGACAAAAAAAATTTCGTTCCCAAATCATGTTTTCTATATGTTTTACTTTTTACGACCTTTAAGCGAAAAAATTTTTTGTTGCCGATGCGATACTTCCACACGTTGACGGTGTGAAAGTAATCCACACGTTGTGACGATGTGGAAGTAAAAGAACAAATTAATTATATGTAAGTCCTGTTATGTGAGCATTTTTATGAATTATAAACAACATTAAAGCGATGGAAAAAACGAAATCATCATTATGCATTGTTGATAAAGTACTTCTTGTTCACTTAAACAGCGTATCTAACAAATTGCAAATCTCTATATAGCAAATGGCGACGAGGCTTTTATAATATTCACGATACATGTGTGATTGAACAAAAACTCATACACAGATATTATGGCAGAATTACGATGTGCATGATTGTATAACGAGAAACAGACGCTATCCGAGAGATACGACCAGAAGATTGGCTTTCTATCATAAATCTTTTATGTATAAGTTTATTGATGAAAAACTTGCAAGCATTACGCACCTATATGTTAATATGGAAATAAGAAAATATTATTGATGACATTAAAACCTGGAAAGTGCATTAGTGTGTAGAAAATGAAAGGACTGGGTGATTAAACCGGCATTATTTGATTTTGATGGATTTAATAAAGTTATTCACATAGTTAATGGCATTTAGATTTAATTTTCTGCATCGTCATCATAGTATATAGGCGACGTCGCCTTGTCGTCGTAGACCATCGCTGTCTGCAGCAATTCTTCTATTTTATGATCTGCTTCTCTCGTTTAAAAAAAATGACCTAAGGCTCAATTTACCGTAATGCTAGAGAATTGAAATTTGGTATATGTAGGTATAACGGGAGCGATAAGAACCGCACCATCAGCCACTCTGGAGGTCCTCCTTAATATTCCACCTCTTCACATATGGTTGGAGAAGGTGGCGAGGTGGACAACGTACAGACTAAAACAAACGGCCGACAGTATGCCGAAGGAAATCAGTCTGGGAGGGTCCGGACTCCTCGATGACATTGAGGGTCACGGGATTCTGGGAATGGTCTCAGACTTTATGCCTACAAAGATCAGTAGAGATCTGTCTTTCAAGACCATCCCCCGGAAAGGCAGGACTGGGAACGAAATCAATCGACCCTATTGAGAGCCGATCTCTGCTGTTACTCTGACGGCTCCAAAACCATTATGGGAGTAGGCGCCGCCGTATATGAGGGCAGCACCGATGCTAGACTATCAGCTAGCCTCGGCAAGTACGCAACTATACACCAGACAGAAGTGTATGCCATCGAGATGTGTGCAAGGGAAAGTATAACCAGTGCAAACACAAATCGATAAAGATATATGCAGATAGCCAAACTGCAATAAAGGCTCTTGGTTCCTACCGTTGCAACTCAAAAACAGTATGGAGTTGTAAATGTGCCCTCAACGAACTGGGCTGCTGTAATGAGGTGTCACTGGTCTAGATACCAGGTCAATCGGACCATGATGGCAATGTTGCGGCCGACGCGCTTGCCAGGAGTGGTGCCCAGAGAGACTTTATCGGAACAGAACCGGTGCTGGGGATAACATCATGCACAGCAAAACACACCTTAAAGACCTGGATAGAAAGAATGACAAGCCAGCAATGGCGAAATCTGCCAGGATTAGATCACTCTAAGGCCTTCATAGTGTGTGTCTGAGTCAAGGGCTAAAAAACTTCTAGAGTTAAACAGACAACAACTGAGTACTCTAGTCGGCCTGTATACAGGACACTGCCGCTTGCGTCACCACATGCACCGTATTGGGGTCGGTCAGGAGACCGAGTGCCGGCTGTGTATGAAGAGTGACGAGACAGCAGAGCACATACTGTGTTCCTGTCCGGCAGCGGACAGGACTAGATACCTGCTCTTTGGCAAGATAAAGCTTGCTCCGGAGGATCTGGATCAACTTTTGCCCACGAAGATTATCGACCTCTGCAGGAGGCTGGCTTTGTTGGGCGAAATATAAACTATTAGGCGTGAGCCACAATAGACCTTATGGTCGCGGTGGAGGGACCGGTATGGCCCACTCACAACAAACCTAACCTAAAACCTAACCATATGTAGCTAGGTATTGTAGTCTCTTAAGCAAACTTGTGTTACAAACTTCATTCCGGCTAGAACATTTTTCCAGGAGAAAATTTGTTCGCAGTAAAAATAATCCGATCGGGCTGCCTAATTTATCCAAGCTATTTACAAAAGGAAGGTATAGGCCAAGTTATAAACCTAATATGTATTTTCTTGTTCGTTAGTCACTTCGAGGGTATCGTTTTAGCTAACCTAATCGAACAATTAAAAAATAATTGTTGTAACAAATTTGTTTGGTCAAAACTAATTACGTTATTTTTTATACAACCTACTACCCATGCTGCTTTTATATGGGGTTTACAATGTATTATGACTGAAGATTCTGGCTTAATTGGAAATTGAGAATACTTATTATTTTTATGTTTTTATTTTTTATTATATTATTTTTATGAGAATTCGCTACCATCATGTAGAGTTATTCACCATTTAGCCAACAGTTTTTTGACAAATACAGTGATTTTTAATTAAAATTCGCTACGATAACGCACTTGCTGCGACATGACTTTTTGTTGAAACTAATCAAATACTGTAGCTTTCCATGGGAGACTGACAAGAAAGGTCTATTTTAAATTGATTTTTTGTCAGCATTTTAGCCACATGAAATGAGGTGAAAATTTAAACAAATTGAAAAACTTATTTAACACATGTCACGTAGTATTGTGTTCTCCAGAAGTTGTATTTGTTTCAGAATCTACGTTTTTCAATCATTTAATGTGACATTTACATTTGTTGCAATTGGTCGCCCCTACAGAAGTAAATGACTGTCACAAATGTTAAGGTCGCTACATATCCAGACTGGCAAAACGAATCTATTTCAGATAAATTTTCTAGAAACTTTGAAGTTAAATAAAGAAAAGTAGCTATCAAAATAGAAACTTAAGATTTTGTTTGTTTACAAACTGCAACTGCTCTAGAATCTTTGTTTAAAAATCGTGAATTATGACATTAATATGATGACACAATTATTATGATATTAAATAACAACTTTCCGATTATGTTAGAAAATTAAATTTATATATATATATATATATATATATATATATATATATATATATATATATATATATATATATATATATATATATATATATATATATATATATATATATATATATATATATATGCATGCATCTTGTAAAATATTCTTAACGAAAAGTACAAACGCAATAAGTGCGTTATGGTAGAGACTTTATATCAAGCTCTCATAACTTAATTTTTTATCATAATGGAAACTTCTATTCTGATATGTGCATTTTTTTTATGAAGGTCACATGTGTACCAACTTTTATTAAAATAGCGTCATCATTTTTAGATATAATTTTTTTTACGAAAAAATGGTTTCATTGGGCTGAACTCATCCAAGCGATTTGCAAAAGAAACAGTTTTCTTAATAAAACTTCACTAAGAAAATTGCAAAACGTCCAACCACAATCCTAAAAAAATACCACGGACCAACTGGGACACCTGGCGGTATGTTTCTTTCAATCGTTGTTAGATATTCCTCGTGTCCATTTTACCCCAAGAATTCACAAAATATGAAAATATATTGTATATTTTCTCATCATAGTAGAATCCTCTGAATAGATAAAAAGCTTTTCTGTCAAAAATACTTACTCCTGAAAGAAAAATATTGCGACTTAAAATAAATCCTTAATAAATTGCGAAACAAAACTCAACATCTAATTAACTGTAACCAAAAAGAAAAAAAGAAATTGGGCCTAAAATATATTCCAAAACAGAGGTGAACAATTATTGTAGTATGGGTATTGTAGGATGGGTCCGTACTTGCACCCTTGCATTGACCAGAAATCCATCTTTTTCATTTTACACACGAAATCCAGTCCGTTTTTTTCTCTGATCTTTGTATAGCATAATCTTCTTTTAGTGTGTTCCTTTAAAAATAAAAGTCTGAACGCAGCAAGTGCGTTATGAAAGTGAATTTTCATTAAAATGTTTTAACAGCAAATATGTCTCTAATGCAAGCAGGCATCAATCTGGTTACCGGTGTAGCCTATATAGTAGAAATAATGTACCATATTTCAACAAAATAGCTTATTGTTTAAAAATTTACAAAAATTTTCCGAATATAAACTTTTCCTAGCCCACAAACCTTAGGGTAATAGCAAACTGAGTTATTGAAATTTGAAGAATTTAATGAAAATGCGCTACCAAAACGCACTTACTGAGTCTCGATTTTTTTTACAAACATGCATCCTGTTTCGATAAAAAATGCAAAAACGCAATAATATAAGGGTGTTCGAAAAAAATTGCAGGGATCACCAACCACATGTGGGCCACCGTGTGATTGTCAAAATAATTTTATAAGATGCAGCTCAAGACACCCTATAATCAATGTATACACTTTTTTCTCGTATCTTGTATAATAACAATTATATTGAGCTTTACCGTAGAAATGTGTCACCCTGTTGTTTAAGGAGCGGAGGATATTTTAAGGAATAAACTTGTTGAACTAGGCGAGTGTAGACATAGTAACGTTGTAAATATAACTTTAATAAACTCACTAAACTTAACAATGCTACTACTAACTAACTGAATGAATTTTAAACCCGGACTGTTTACATCGTGAATCTTAATTGAACAGTGTTATTATGTTTACATAATTAAATCACAAGTGATCGTCTTTACATCTTTAGCAATCTAAATTAACTGTCTTTCAATGTCTTTTAGCAAATACTACTTATAGTTTTTTAATCAGTTTACGTCCTTCCTAAATTGCAGACTTCAGCAGTCCTGCGTTCCTTGTACGCTACAATTTTACCTTGTTTACTATTTACATAACAATGTAATAGTTTCAATGCCAATGTTATCCATACAATTATGACCTACAATTATATGCAATATTTACATTACTTGGTGTAGAGAATTTTCCTAAACCAACTTTACATATTATTTTACTGTTTTTAATAATTATGTTTCTACGATTGCTACTACCCTTCTGCAAACCCTATTGTTCTCTGAACACCTGTATATATGTAAACAGATAAAAACTAAATGTAAACCCGAATATGGATTCTAGAGGGTATAGTTTGCGCTCATTTGAAGAATTCTTTTTAAAATTCAAAAGTCGTTGTCTCCTCATTAACCAATTTTTTCTACGAAAATGAGCTAAAAATTATAGACTGTAATGTAGACTGTAACAATGTTAAAAACATCGCAACCGGTTCTTTTCACACTCACAGATTGTTTTCAAGAGATATTCTACTTTTCATTTATTTTTGTTCTTCATCCAATAGATTTTAAAAACAATAGCGTTTATTTTTATTTATTCTTTTACCCGGAAACGATTGAGTTTATGTACATCATGCTTCTGATAAATGTTGCTCAAAATTAAGAGAAGGATTGAAATATCGAATAATATATAGGGTGTTCCATTAAAAAAAATTAATATTGATGTGCCACGCCTGTATGACCAACCCTGTATAAATGAAATTATCACCGCCTAGTAGACATTGAAGAACCCAAAAACTTTTGTATAAAACTTTTTTCGACACCTTGTATATTTTCCCGGATAATCGACCGTTTCCAGACTTATCAGCGACCCTGTATATATATATATATATATATATATATATATATATATATATATATATATATATATATATATATATATATATACATATAAAAATTGAAACTGACCCTCGATATGGGTTCTAGGGGGCCTAGTTCGCGCTCATTTGACGAAATTTTTTCAAAATTCAGAAGTCGGTTTCTCCTTGTTAGTGATTTTTTTTTAGAAAACTCACTAAAAGTACAAGACCGCAAACACATAACAAGATTAGAAACAAACATTAATTTGTACCCGGTTTGGCAACAACCATGCCAATTAGCTGACAGGATAATTTACGAAAAGTTACTAAAAACGATGAAAACAAACTGTTGAGGTCAATAAATGTGGGCTGTACTTGGTGCAATTTTAAGCGTAGGCTGTTAGAGATAGTGAAACTTAAAGATATAGTTACATAATTTAATAACAAGAATCTGCAAAATAGTCGCTTTCCCCATACACCTGTATGAAACAAATATCAGCTTGGAATATCATAACAATTTCAAACGTTTCTTCACAATTATTTTTATGTGCTGTTTTCTCTCTTAGATGATGAATTATGGATTATTTCGTTAAGTTCTTGAATGAACTATTATATCCAAATAAAGACGAAAATGCGAACCGCAGAGCAACAAAGCCTATAAAAGTTTTATAATAAGCAGAGAGCGTTGTCTAATCCGTAGGTTATTGTTGGTTTCATTCAAATGATCACGTATAGCTATAGCAGCGTGCTTCTACTGCATATCTATCTAGTTAACGATTTTTAAATTCATTGTTGTCATAAAAATGTGATTCATCTCTTGTTACATACCTTTGTGTGTAAGCAGTTGAATTTCTATAGTGATGTTTTCGTTATTTATGTGTTTCCGTAGCCGTTCTACTTACCTCAGAGAATGACAAGACTTTCGCGGCAAAAAAATAATAGATTTTTGGTTGTTGATATAACTACTTTTCACACAGTGGCCGTGTCAGGTCTTCATCTACATTGTTATGACGCAATGAGTAGAAAAACTGGTACCAATATGGGTACCCGTTTTTTTGTTTTTTTAGGTAAAAATTTTAGAATTACATTAATAGAAACTGCCAGTACGATAATAAATTACTACCACATCTCATAATTGACAGCCAAAATGCTCCTTTTTAAATACTGCTTCTGAACATTTTTTTTTTAATTTTCATTTCATACAATATGGTTCATTTTTTTTTCAATCAGGTTAGACAGCTTGAATTATGGGCCCCCCTAAAATTTTACAAATACTCGCAAATGTGAAACACTGTATTGCATGTAAATGCAAAAAAATTGTAACAAAACAAGCATTTTTATTTACACAAGTGACAAACATAGGTGTCCCTTTCGGCGCCAGAACATAGTTTATGGGCCCCACATAATACACATTAACAAAGCTCCCCTGTAAAATCATGTGAAAAATAGCCGTTACAAAAGACACGAACTGCATCTTCTGTATCACGAGCCTCTTGACCAGTTAGTTCCATATCATTATCATCGTCCTTTAGACGGAAATTTCCTTCCTCTTCCTCTGATGAAGTTTCTTTTTGCAACTTCAGTTTTTTCGTTGCACATTTGGTGTTTTTCTTTTCATCTGATTTTTCTAGAACCGCTTTTTTCTTTCCTCTTGCCTCATTTACTTTGTTTGCATTTGCAATAGATGATTGTAGGTCTTGTTTGTATAAAGATGATGTTATGACATGCGATTTAGACGCTTTTTGTACTCTTGTAGAGATCTTTCTCTTAACAGCTGGAGCGATGCTGATATCAAATGGAGTCATGCATTTTTTGGGAGCTCTTGCCATGGTTAGTGACGAAAAATCAGAAATTTTGAAATTATATGACTGAAGACCAGAAGAGTTACGTGTGAGAGCAGAAGAACTAACATTTTCTTGAAAGTTAGGGTCGGGATCTTTTGAACATCGTGGCTGTGGTTTAATAAATGGAGGCTTGCCATAACCTGCTTGTGGTTCATCCTGATCTTTGCGAATTTGGAATGTGCTGCACGTTTTCCGAGCCGAAATTTGTTTAGCGATGAAATCAGCATCAGAAAAATGGTGCTATTGCATGGCCAGATGGTTGTAACTTTGAAACCATTTACAACAGTGTCGGCCGCCCGACATTTGAGAAAAGCCTTGCCTAACGGCTACGATAAGTCAAGCTGCGTTAAAGCACGGTTATCTCGTAGCCACAGCCTGATTAGGTGGTAGCGAGATAATTGAAACGTGATTGGTTGATTGGTGCCAGGTTGATGACGTCTTGATTGCGGGTATGTCTATAATGTCCATATAAGACCAGGAGAACCGGAGAAGCTTAACTTGGTTTAACAAATTTGATAAAATGTTCAAACCATTTCGTTAATACGTTATGCTGTACCTAGCCGCTGTGTTGTACTTCATAAACACTTCCAGGAGGTGCTTTACGCAACAGATGATCGTTTAGATTTTTTTCGGGAAAATCAGCGTCAGTGGAACCTGCTGACCACCTGCGCTCACAGCAGCTATCAATGTTACAAACGATCTTCTTTCTGGAGAAGTTATTGAGGATATATGTCGCTTTCGTTTTCGTCCTATCACTATTGGTATTTTGGTTGACACATCGGATAAACCAGTCCCGTTCACGTTAAATATTTTGTGTGGTTCAAAATGATGTTTTAAATACTCGGCCTCGAAATTATCAAAGAATTGTGTTACATTATCCATGCTAAAATCCAAGACTTTTGCAAATGATGTATCGGTTGCTCGACGAATAGAGGGTAGGTTACGATCTCGACCTAAAAATACATCCACCCAACTGCGACCTGCAATTCTATTTTTAAATGGATCTGCTATACAATTTATGATTGCCAACAAATATGCCATTCTACACAAATTTTTTTTGTTGGCCCATAGAATTGATTTTCCATTTTTAAATGTAAACCGGCAATTGCTCTATATCATTGATTAGAGGTGTGGTGCTTTTGGTTTTCTTAAAAAACCTTTTTAGGGTAGACCTAGGTAACTTCAAAGTGTTTAGCGGCACCTTTTATGCTCATTCTTTCTTCAGCTTTAACTACCAGTTCCATAACTTGTTTATCCCACTTTTTCCTTAATTTCTTATATACAAACTTTCTGTTCGCATTTGCTGAGCTCATGATCCTGCAAAAAATTAATAATTATATGTGGTCCCAATATGGGCGCGGGTCCATATTCAACACACATATGGGGCTCATATTTCAAATAAAAACCATACGTTTGAAGGTTATGTAAGAATGAAAGGAAAATGAATATCTATACGATCTAACAGGCATTGCGTTTCTAAAGATCCTAGCCACACACTAGATCTAGTGATCAACCTACCTCGAAATGTTTTGGAGAGCCGCAAAATCGAATATCCACGATCTTTCTGCCAGCATCGTAAATAAACACTGCCGGTAAATAAGGGATATATTACAGGTTAGCTTTGGCTTACAATTAACCTATTACAAGAGAAATGGTGCTAATGGACTGCCAAACACACGGGGGGTCTATATTACATACACAGCCCATATTTGTACCAGTTGCTCTATTAAATAGCAAATTTATTATTTGATTTTAGCAAGTTTTCATTAAAAAAATCTCTTATAGAATTAATGACTTTATAATGTTCGTAAAATAACTTTAAATGAGCGCGAATTAACTGATATTGATTAATCTCTAACCTTTTTCTTATAGCTTGGACAAGTTCGCTAGCCGGGTAAAAAAACAATGTTTCTGAAAAGAAATTAAATCTCGAAAAATAACGAAGTTATTTTAATGAAATTTGGTAGCCATGGTGCACTGGTAGAGACTTTACTATACACCAAAACTGAACTTTCTAGGGTAGTAGGAATTGAATGATTTAAATTTGAAACATTTAATGTAAATTCGCTACCATAACGACCTTGCTGTGTCCCGAATTGGTCTTATTTTTTACGTCTTCTAATGCGTATATCTGCTAGCATGGGGAAAATGCATTCATCACAGGTTATTTATTTTATTCATATCCAAATAACGTATTTGTATTGAAACACATGTTTGTAAGATCTAAATTTCACACGAACTAATTGGTTTTTATTTAAATATCAATGGTTTAGTTCACTTTCTCGACAAAAAACCCGAAATACACATTACTCAATAGCGCTTACCTCTTTTTACTAGTATTTTACACTTTTATTGCCAATCATAAATGAATTTCTTCACAGGTTCCTTTAACTTACTTCAAGATACATGGATTGTAATGTCTTAAATTATATTTAGCAGCGCAAGGCGAAGAAATAAAAATACCTCACATCTTATAAATTCTGGCGAAGCTGCAAATTAGTTTCTAAAGTAATTACATTCGACAATGTTACGGCGTATATTTGTCTGTATCATTCCGGTGCGTTCAAATTTATTATTTAATCCTTCCATATGGTCACGTATCGGGTTTGCCGACAATAATTTTAAATGTTCCATGGGTGGCCTCCAAAATTTAGTATGAATCGGATTTGTCGCAGAAACTACTATTATTGCATTTTGCAAGCTTACCGGTTCTAATGGGTTAAATGGATTCGAATATTCAGGATCATTAGGTATGTTTTTCAGGAGATCGTTGGGTCAGAAAGAACTTAATTTCTGTCCTAATTGATTACGAATAGAGTACACCTGCTCCCGAATGTTCATTATCGCTCATAACAAACAATGGAGATTTCTTGAACGAGCATTTACTTGGGCTGGGTTTCAAGGATTTTCGGAAATATACCACTTGATTTGGTTTAAAAATGTATTACCATAATCTCACTACTAGTTCACATTATACAATAACAGTTGAACATTCTAGCATAAGTTGGCTTATTTATCAATTGCGCATGTTTTGTTAGCGTTGTCAGAAAATTGGTTCTTTATTCGCGTGGTACTTAAGAGAGAAATGTTCTTTATTGAACGCAGTATGTGTGCTTTGAAACGTTCGGTTTAACGAAAGCAAAATAGAAATTATAACTTGGAATAATACTACCCTGAAATGCAGTAAACGGTTTCAAATGAACTCTTTATGGGCTGTTTGAGCTTTGAAAGGAACTGTTGGAAAGAACTGGGTTGAACTTTTGAGAAGAACTGTTGGAAAGAACTATAATGAAATCAAACTAAACTCTTAGAAAGAACTGAGCTGTACTAAGAACTGTACTCTGGAAATAATCGAATTTGCATTTAATTAAACTGAGAACTTTAACTTTTAGAAATA
Organism: Tillus elongatus; assembly: GCA_964006375.1. Lineage (NCBI taxonomy): Eukaryota > Metazoa > Arthropoda > Insecta > Coleoptera > Cleridae > Tillus > Tillus elongatus. The sequence continues at coordinate 49,658,639 of OZ023267.1, read as the reverse complement.
ACTGTTGAACTTACTTGAACTAAGACCTGAATTGTACTGTGAGAGGTGAGCTTATATACGGTTTTCTCCAACAGCAAGTCGACGTAATGTAACGTGTATTTTGCAGAGAATTACCAGTCGTTGATTCTTGAAGAATACTTGTGCACGTACTTAAAAGTATGTACAACTAAAAGCAATAAAGTGATTATGATGGTTATGGAAACCACCAAAGTAAATATTTAGTGCCAATATGGCAATACTTAGGCGGAAAATAATTGCACATGTACCAGAGATACTTAATATGGATTTAAAACAGATTAAACAATAAAAGGTGACCAACAACCTAATAGAATCGGAATCTCCGAAAAGGATTAACTAGAGGTTGAAAGTTGCCACAGTGGGGGCTAAGATATAGAATCAGTGGCGGGTCAGTAGTGTTTCTCCAACAATAGTAAAGCCAATTTTCCATCCCAGCAACCTAATTAATTTTCTCGATAAGCAATGTAAACAGTATAAAATTCGTGACTGCTTTCCCTATGCATCTTTATCAAGAAAATTCGATAAAAAAAGAAATCAGCACTGTTATGACATGTTTCACCACATTTGGGCCAAAACGATTTAAATCATGTCAAACAATATATGTACAAGTCTCTGACTTCTTTATATGGACATGATGTATTATTATATACCAATAAAGCATTAATTAATAATAATTATCCTAATTATTTTCACACGTTTGCATATGGGTTGTGTACGGCTTGCGTTTGGATTTTCAGCACATCGGCAAAATTAGAAACAAAGAGGTTACGAAGCTTGTACTATTTAGTGAATTTTTGTAGAAAAAAAATCCAAATGAGCGCGAACTAGGACCCCTAGAACCCATATCCGGGGTCAGTTTCAATTTATATATGTGTATATATATATATATATATATATATATATATATATATATATATATATATATATATATATATATATATATATATATATATATATATATGAGGGTGGATCAATAAGTCAGGTGACTTTTTGAATTTCCCGCCTCTTCACAGGAAGGGCAACACTGCTCCTGTCAACAAGCATCTGTCAGGTGACTCCTGTCAAATTTTGAAAAAGCTGCGTCATTTAGTTTGTGAACCTCTTGAGTGATAACGAAAATTGAAAAAAGTGAATTTCGTGTGCTCACCAAACATTATTTTTTGCGGAAAAAAACATCACTCAAATCAAGGCTAAGATTGATTAATACTATGGGGACTTTGCATCATCAATTTCCATGGTAGAAAAGTAGTTTACTGAATTTCGTTGCGGCCGTACAAGCACAAATGACGACGAACGTTCTGGACGCCCAGTTGAGGTCGCTACACCCGAAACAATTGAAAAAATTCACGATATGGTGTTATCGATCGCAGATTGAAAGTGCGGGAGATTGTGGAAGCCATAGGCATATCACATGGCTCAGTGGTTTCGATTTGAATGATCACTTGGGTATGAGAAAGAGTAGATAGGGCGACACCTGGGCCCATCCCCTCCACTTTTTACTGCGCATGCGCGTGACGTCATGCGCATGCGCTGACCTGCGCAGACCTGTGACAGTTGACAGCTGACCTGTCAGATTTGACAGGTGTCAAATGTCACTGACCTGACAGCTGTCAGCTGTCAGCTGTCAGCTAAGCTGTCAACGTCAGCTGTCACCTGACCTGACATGTGTCAACGTCAAATGTCACCTAACCTGTCAGATGACGTCACAAGCATTCCAAGATGGCTGACCTGTCATAGACAGTCGCAAGCCGGGTTCTCTCTATGGAACTAACCTGAGATGACGTCACAAGCATTCCAAGATGGCTGACCTGTCATAGACAGTTGCAACTCCGGGGGTTCTCTCTATGGAACTAACCTGTGATGACGTCACAAGCGTTCCAAGATGTCTGACCTGTGTGTCCATAGATAGCCACAAGTCAGGTTAGGTATTAACTGTCTTGTGATGACGTAAGATGTTCCGTCTGACCTGTGTGTCCATAGATATCTACAAGTCAGGTCTCCATGTGTGTATTTGAAGAATACCATCTGTCTGATTGTTTATTTAGGTTAAGTGTTGTATGACATGCTTAGTACACACCATCTGATTGTTTATTGAGGTTATGTTTGTATTTGTTTATTAAGGTTATGTATGTATTTGTTTATTAAGGTTAGGTGTTCGTATACAGACTGATTACCAAACCATTTTGATTGTTTATTAAGGTTATGTTTGTATTTGTTGATTAAGGTTATGTTCGCACACACACACACACACACACACACACACACACACACACACACACACTACTGTCTGTATTTGTTTATTAAGGTTATGTTCACACACACGTGTTGATTACCAGTCATATGATTGTTTGTTAAGGTTATGTATTTGTTATTTGAATGCAAACAGAGATAATACAAGATTGTACTTACATACAACAAGAGACGTCAGCCTTCTTTCACAGCTTAATACACACACTACTGAACAGGTGTCTTCTGTGTTGAGGATACAGACAGACAGACAACTGATTGCCATTGTTGAAGCTTATACATGCTGTTTAACAAACACGTCATGACAGTTCAAAGTCTTTGCTTAAACTGACAGATGCATGTGTATTTGAAAGAAAAGCATTCGCCTGAACTTAGATTTGAACCCACGAACCTCGAATCAGCCGTTGTTTGCTTTACATATATACACTGTCCCTAAACCAATAGCTCCACAGACACACACGTTAAAAGTTTGTTCGCTGTTGTATATATAAAACAAAAGCCAGTTGTTGTTTACATATGAGGTTAGGTGTTTGTATACATGTTGATTACCAATCATCTGATTGTTTAGTAAGGTTATGTTTGTATTTGTTATTTGAATGCAAACAGACATAATAATAAGAGTGTACTTACATACAGCAAGAGACGTCATCCTTGTTTCACGACTTAACACATACTGAACAAGTGTCTCTGTCTCTTGTATTGAGGAAACAAACTGATGTAAGAGAGAGAGAGGTCTTACAAAGGATAAACAACGTTTTACAGTTGTTAACCTTGATCGTGTTTGAGCTTGTCTGTGTATCTGTTTAATATACACAAGAGAGAGGCCCTCTTAAAGGTAAACAACCTGTCAGTTGATGACCTTGTGTTATATCTGTTCAATAACCCCACATTATTCGTGTTTGAGCTTGTCTAGAATACAGTCGTTAGAAGTATGACATCATCCATGTATTTTAGCAGATGTACCACAAGATAAGTTTGTTCAGGATATTATTGCTTTAAGACATACTTTTTAATTGTATTACAAAATAAAAACACATTAATTTTAACAAAGACTTTTATTTGATTCTAAGTACAAGTATGTAAACTCTTTGTTGGAATACATTTATAGAATTATTAACATTAGATGGTTCAGTGTTGCGTTGGTGCTGTTGTTGTTGTTGTCGTCGGTGTCTCTTCATGGCTGTGGGCTTACTAGGTGATAACACTAGCTTCTTTTAGTTCTTCCAAGATTGACTGAATTTCGTTGTTATGAGCAGTATTACCTGCAACTTGGGAAGCCACTAAAAGTCTAAGTCTGTCAACCAACTCGTTTATGTCATTCCAATACACATAGGCTATTTGTTTGTTATTTTGTATCATATAGTTGTTGGTGCTGATGTTGTTTGGGCTCATGCCGTTGCTATCGCTGCTCTTATCACTCTGAGTTTTAAGTTCAGTCTTTTGTTTTTTGTTAAGATGTCTGTCGGTGCTGTCGTCATCGTCTTCCTCGTAGGTGTAACCAAAACCTTGAGGTGTTGAGGATCTACGACCTCGTGGATTTATCACTGGTTTTATTAGAGTCAGATACTTTTCAGAGGAACAACCCTTGGTTCGTGCGTTAGGATCATAGTTCATTTTATGAACACTAGTTGCTTCTAGAATATCTCTATAGTGTTGAAGATCATCATAGGTATACCCTCTAGGTGTTTTCATAAATATCAATTCTAGCAAACCTTGTGTTTGCGGGTATCTCCTTTGGCCCAGTTGAATCTCAGCATCAGTAAAGTCCAAGTGTTTGTTGCCAAGACTCCAGCTACCAGTATCTTTAGCGTAGCGAGCACCATACGTTTGATCAATAGTAGCAAGCCTCGGTGGTTCAGTAAAATACTTGTCTACATAATATCGAACTCGTTCAGGATATTGCTCCAAAAATTCTTGATATGCAGGGTTGGTTGTGACAGTTTGTAGGTCTGCCTCAAGCTCTTCAAATGTTGGGATGTCCTCATCGGAACTTGTCGCCTCAGCCTCTTCCCTTGGTTCAGCTTCAAAAACTTCATGGTCTTTAAGGAACTGTACTTGGGGTTTCGTTTCTGGTATATCGACTTCGTCTTTGATTTGTTCAACCTTTGGTGGTTGCGATGGCTGTTGCTGCTGCAGTGCTGCTGTGTTTTTAGATATTTCACTTAGGGGCTCAACAAGTGGTTTATATAAACGTTGCAGAGCATCATCATTCTCAGCTCTGTTAAGTTTAAGCATTAAATGTTTTTTTCGAATATTGTCAGCAAGTTGTAAAATCCTTCTCTTAACTTTTCGCTCTTCCTTACCCAACACTTCCATTGTGCTACAACTGTTTTTGGTGTTACCAGTCGGTCTAATCATTTGTTTGAGCGATACAGGTTGTGTGGTGGTTTAACATATACTGACTCTGTCACGGTACATGCCTTCTTATTTATCACGATGTCTGGCTGTGTTAGACAGCTGTGTTAGACAGCTGTGTTAGACAGCTGTCTTAGACAGCTGTGTTAGACAGCTGTCTTAGACAGCTGTCTTAGACAGCTGTGTTAGACAGCTGTGTTAGACAGCTGTCTTAGACAGCTGTCTTAGACAGCTGTGTTAGACAGCTGTCTTAGACAGCTGTCTTAGACAGCTGTCTTAGACAGCTGTCTTAGACAGCTGTGTTAGACAGCTGTCTTAGACAGCTGTGTTAGACAGCTGTGTTAGACAGCTGTCTTAGACAGCTGTGTTAGACAGCTGTCTTAGACAGCTGTCTTAGACAGCTGTCTTAGACAGCTGTGTTAGACAGCTGTCTTAGACAGCTGTCTTAGACAGCTGTGTTAGACAGCTGTGTTAGACAGCTGTCTTAGACAGCTGTGTTAGACAGCTGTGTTAGACAGCTGTCTTAGACAGCTGTGTTAGACAGCTGTCTTAGACAGCTGTCTTAGACAGCTGTCTTAGACAGCTGTGTTAGACAGCTGTCTTAGACAGCTGTGTTAGACAGCTGTCTTAGACAGCTGTCTTAGACAGCTGTGTTAGACAGCTGTGTTAGACAGCTGTGTTAGACACCTGTGTTAGACACCTGTATGACATCTGTGTTAGACACCTGTGTTAGACAGCTGTCTGTCCTGTCTATCATTGTTAGAATAATATATATCTATCGAATCCTTTTCTATATCGACCTTTGTGTACATCGTTTTCCTTCACAATCACCAACACACCATACTTATTATCTTTCCAGCATTGGTGGCAGATAGTTTTAAATTGTTTAAAGTCCATATCGGTGGTTACATGATCGTCGTACACATGTTTTAAATTGGTTTCATCTTGCTTGAATAACACAATAACATTGGTGTTGTCACGTACCAGATGCTTGGGTATTCGTGTATATGTTTGACAGAGATAGAATGAATCAATATTCTTATGTCTGCCCATACTGAAGTATGCTCTTATTTTATCTTGTTTGTCACAAGCTACATCATCAAATATAAACACAGAGTTGTCCTTGGCATCTGCCGGATCTAATATTTCATCGTTTTCTCTATAAGGATAGTAACCAACACCTTTTGTTGCATTCATCACCTCCTTTAACATCTTGTATTTCGGTTGATACAGAGACTTTGAATACACATACACGTTATCAAATTTTAAACCGTTTGCTTCAAACAACAAACTCAGCATGACATTAGTTTTACCACAACCACTCGGACCACATATGATACAGCGAACGGTGTTTGGAAAGAGAGGACCATGCCTCAGTTGTTGTTGAGCTGTGTCCGTAACAACATCGTCTATATTTGTAATGGGTAAGGCAGAAGCGTGTTTGCTGGTACGCATCTTAACTTAAACTAAACTATATTTTATTGGGTGTGTATATATAAATGAATGCAAGTGAGACACCCAGTCAGTATGCATGTTGGTGTCACAGAGTGAGGGTTGTTATTAACAAAGACAGATACAGGTTTTGCTGAAACGTTGCGGGGCGTTACAAACACCATGAAAGTTAACAGAAAACTTGATGAGGGGTTTTATGTAATCAACTCGAAGCCAAAGAAGAAGGTCCCCTTTAAAAACATACTAAGTCTGATTGAGGAAGTTATAAAAGATAGAAACCTTATTCCAACAGCGAACGCCGTGTTTGATATAGCTCATACAATTGTTAGAAACATTGGTGGACGTAAGAATGTGCAGAAACCTCGAGTTATTCCAATACCTAAAAGTGGAGGCTTCCTTCCGTTGTTGCCTCTTATATTTGGTGGGCTGTCAGCACTAGGAGCTCTGGGTGGCGGTGCTGCAGGTATTGCCAAAGCCGTGAACGATGCCAAGTCTGCGAAACAGAAACTAGAGGAGGAAGAACGACACAACAAAACAATGGAAGCCATCGCGATGGGTAGGAGAGGGAGTGGCTTGAAATTTAAGCCAAAATGCAAGAGACTGGGCAAAGGCATGTATCTCAAGAAACAGCGCTACGGTTATGGGTTGTATCTGCAAAAACCAATGCAATAAAAGACTGAAACAGTAGCCTGTGTGTATCAGTCATGGCGCACACCTTTGTGTTGAAAGACCGCAGCTCCCATCTGTCGTCAGACTACCATCCACCAATTGTTTTGGATGGTAATTATGCTGTTGCCTTGATAGGCTTTCACACCTACAACAACATACCCAACATCTATGAAGGTAAAAACAAATTTCATGTAAAAGAAGGAACCGGTTGGCGAACCATCACGATACCCACCGGTGCTTATGAAATAACACACTTGGAAGAGTTACTTCAAAATGAACTTGTTGGTGCTACAGCAACACACGAACAAAAGCAACAGGCTCTGATTCTGAGACCTAATCCGAACACCATCAAATGCAGACTAAAGTGTTATACAAATGTCAGTTTTGAATTTGATGGTTCGATTGGGCGAATGTTGGGCTTTTCAAAACAAGTTCTTCAGCCGGACACCTTTTATGAATCTGATTTACCTGTTGATATAGTGGATGTTAGACAGATTCGCATCGAAACCAATATCGTGTCTGGTTCCTATTATAACGGACAACCCTCACATACGCTGTATGAGTTTGCTCCGATGGTTGATCCTGGCTACGCAATCGACATAGAACCTAAAAATTTAATTTACTTGCCGGTGAACAAGCAAGAGATTTCCAATATAAGCATCGACATCGTCGACCAAGATTCAGTTCCTGTCAACTTTCAAGGTGAAGAGGTGTCTGTTCGCTTGAAACTTATAAAAGTTGCTTAGTATGTTGGTCTTCAAGGATATAAAAGCAAGTGCATCTACCACATCAAATTCAGTTGAGTCAGACACGTCAAAGGGTACGCTTCGTCCCGATAATATTGAGTTCCTGCAAAGCCTGGGTTATCATGTCGTCAAAACTAGAAATATTCAAAGAACCCGTGTTTGATGATGGCATCGATCGAGAAGAGCTGCGCTCTTACTATTCACCAACTAAATCGTTTGGTAACAGCGATGAAATTGAAATAGCCATCAACCAACAAGATGCGTTCGTATGTCTGGCCGAGTCAGCTCTAATAATCGAAGGTGCTCTGGAACCTGTAGCAGTCCAAAATGCCACTGGTGCTTGTTATCTGTCAAATAATGGAGGAGCAGCTCTGTTTGAATCAATGACCTATGAGTTAAATAACAAGGAAGTGGAACGAGTGCGAGACCCATACACCACAACCATCATCAAAAGTCTGCTATCGTTCAGTAAGAATGAAGCCCAATCTCTTAGCAACGCCGGTCTGAATGTGTCGTCGGAGCACATCACCTTAAATGATAACAAGTTTCACATGCTCATACCTGTCTGGTTCCTCTTCAGTTTCTTTCATCATTTCAAAGGAGTTCTCTGTGGCAAACATACTTTCCGCTTTACAAGAAGTCGAAACGATTCCAATGGCTATTACAGCACAGGTACGGCACGAGCAAAAATTACCGTAACCAATATGTTTTTAAAGGTAAAACATGTATTTCCCAATGATAAAATGAAATTGGAACTGATGGATAAAATAGCCAAAGACACCTCTATATTTCTCGCCTACCGCAAATGGGACATATACGAGTTACCAGCACTCAGAGATATCAACAGAGATGTGTGGGCTGTTAAAACTGCAACCAACTTGGAAAGACCTCGATATGTGATTATAGCATTTCAAACAGATCGTAAGGATAACGTGAAGAAGAGGTCAGACTATTTCGATAACATTGGTATGATGGACCTTCGAGTGTTTCTAAATTCAGAATGCTACCCTTATGAATCTATGAATATGGATTTTGAGAAATCGAAATATGCAGAAGCCTATAACATGTATACAGATTTTCAAAAAAGCTTCTGTTATAAAAACATGTCGGAGCCTATCTTGAATTATGACGAGTTTAAAGACAGAGCTCTATTTGTGATTGACTGTCAGCACCAGAACGAGTCAATCAAGTCTTCAACGGTGGACATTAAGGTGGAGTTTATGAGTCACGCCAACTTCCCAAAAAATACTCGTGTTTATTGTCTGGTTATTCATGACAGTGTAATGGAATATAAACCTCTAACGGGTATCGTTAGAGCCATTATGTAATAATTGTATGTCATTTATGTATCAATATGTACAACTTAATTAATCCTAATAAATTTTTATTGTATGTAAAACAGTTGTTTTATTTTTATTTTGTTGCATTTTTATTAACCCCTTTCTGTCTGTCAGTCTAAGCAAAGACTTCGAGCTGTCATGACGTGTTTGTTAAACAGCTGTACAAGCTCAAACAAGTTTCTATATGATACTTGTTGGGCAATCAATTGTCTGTCTTTTATTACACAGCTCTGTCAGTCTAAGCAAAGACTTCGAGCTGTCATGACGTGTGTGTGTTAACAATCAACAACAGCGTCTGTATGTTTTGTTTGGTTCAATGATACTTGTTGGGCAATCAATTGTCTGTCTGTCTTTTATTACACAGCTCTGTCAGTCTAAGCAAAGACTTCGAGCTGTCATGACGTGTGTGTGTTAACAATCAACAACAGCGTCTGTATGTTTTGTTTGGTTCAAGTGGATGTCATTAAACAACTGTGTTATTTCTATAAGGGCCCCCATTCAAGACCTCAACAGACGTCAGTGTGTGTTAAGCCGTGAAACATGTATGACGTCTCTTGCTGTATGTAAGTATACTATTATATTATTTATGTTTGCATACAAACAATACTTATCAAACAATCCTCGTATATCAAAAGTTTAGTTTAGTTGTTTTAAATCGAGTTTTGTTACTTGTGTGTTTTTGATCACTCCCTATATAAGTTCAGATTCATTCAAAACACTAACATAAACAAACACGCCTACATAAAAACCAGGTCCCCGAGTTTTATTACCCTATTAAAACAAATCATTAACATAGCTTCATGTAAATACGTTTTTGTTATTGATATAGTTTACTTCAAACGTTTTTGTTATTAAAATGATATTAGATAGGTAAATTGGAACGTCTTATAAAATATCTTTTTTACTATAAAATATATACAATTGTTTTTAAATTACAGTTCCTATTATTCAAATTGGAATGTAATAGAGATACCACCTTTGCCCACACACACAAACTCAGCACCCTCATAAACTCGTTTTATGTAACAGGTTTTTGTTTTATATATATACCCACTGATAACAAACTTTCATCGTATGTCTGAATAGCATGATCGGTTTAGGGGCGTTTGCATATCTTAGTAAGTTGTATGGTTGGGGGTTCAAATCTAATTTCTGGCGAATGCTTTTCTTTCAAAAATCATATTTCAAATTAAAATCAAAATTTCAAATTACCCGCTCAATATATCTTCCTCATATATGTATGTGTGTGTGACTAAACCGAATGACTGTGTCCAACAGATGTCTCCCCTCGAGCTAGAGAATATTCTCTACACTCTACAACTTTACAAATAGAATGTTCTCTAGCTTGAGGAGTAAGATCTCTGGACACAACAGACAGAAATTTTCAAACAAATTCAAATTTCCCGCCAAAAACGAAATACCCTAACAAACTTCAATACACCTTAACAACAACAACAACACAATAAACAAACCAAACAGCTGTGTATACGAACACCTAACCTTAATAAACAAATACATACATAACCTTAATAAACAATCAGACAGACAGATGGTATTCTTCAAATACACACATGGAGACCTGACTTGTAGATATCTATGGACACACAGGTCAGACGGAACATCTTACGTCATCACAAGACAGTTAATACCTAACCTGACTTGTGGCTATCTATGGACACACAGGTCAGACATCTTGGAACGCTTGTGACGTCATCACAGGTTAGTTCCATAGAGAGAACCCCCGGAGTTGCAACTGTCTATGACAGGTCAGCCATCTTGGAATGCTTGTGACGTCATCTCAGGTTAGTTCCATAGAGAGAACCCGGCTTGCGACTGTCTATGACAGGTCAGCCATCTTGGAATGCTTGTGACGTCATCTGACAGGTTAGGTGACATTTGACGTTGACACATGTCAGGTCAGGTGACAGCTGACGTTGACAGCTGTCAGGTTAGCTGACAGCTGACAGCTGACAGCTGTCAGGTCAGTGACATTTGACACGTGTCAAATCTGACAGGTCAGCTGTCAACTGTCACAGGTCTGCGCAGGTCAGCGCATGCGCATGACGTCACGCGCATGCGCAGTAAAAAGTGGAGGGGATGGGCCCAGGTGTCGCCCTATCTACTAGAAAGCTATCCTCAAGATGGGTGCCGCGGTTGCTCACAATCGACCACAAACGCGATCGTGTGCCAAATTCAAAGAAGTGTTTGGCGTTGTTCAACCGCAACAGGGACGAGTTTTTGCACCGCTTCGTAACCGTGGACGAAACATGGATTGACCACTACACATCGGAGATCAAGCAGCAGTCAAAACAGTCGATTTCTCCGTGCGAATCGGCGCCGAAGAAGGCCAAGGTGGGTTTGTCAGCCAATAAGGTCATAGCTACTGTTTTTAGGATGCACGCGGTTAATCCACATTGATTACCTTCAAAAGGGAATGACAATCAACGGCGAATATTATACCGACTAATTGGACCGATTCAATGACGAGTTGAAGAAAAAACGCTGCATTTGTCCAAGAAAAAAGTTCTTTACCACCAAGACAATGCAAGGGTGCAGACATGCGTAGTCTCCATGGCGAAATTACATAAATTGGGCTAGGAATTGCTCCCTCATTCACCCTATTTTCCAGATTTAGCCCCGAGTGACTTTTTCTTGTTTCCAAACTTGAAAAAATGGCTTGGTGAAAAGAGATTTGACTCCAATGATGAAATCATCTCACAAACAAATACATATTTTGAGGACCTCGACATATCTTATTTTTGTGGAAGGGATAGAAAAAATGGAGAAACGTTGGACGAAGTGTATAGAGCTGAAAGGAGACATGTTGAGAAATAAAATGATTTTTTGTCAAAAAACCTGTGTTTCATTTAAAAAGTCACGGATTTATTGACCCGCACTCGTGTATATATATATATATATATATATATATATATATATATATATATATATATATATATATATATATATATATATATATATATATATACATGTATGTATCACATCGATAACTTAAAAAATGATTGGGCGATATTGATTAAATTTGGCAGGTACCTTCCTTTTGTAAGTGGCTTGGATAACTTCGTTAGGCAGGAAAATCTGATCAGGTTTTCTGGGAAAACTTTGGGTTTTCCTTCGAAAAAAGATTTTATCTCCGAAAATAAGAAAGTTATGATAATCAAATTTACTACGTAAGTTTACATTATAAATAGTAAACTATATAACATTTAGATGTCTACCTTACAAGAGAAAAAGTTATAAGCATTTTATTGAAAAAAATGTTTGTGTCAGATTATTTCTATGAAAAAACACTACCATAATGCACTTACTGCGCCCAGATTTTTTTTACATAGAAAGGGTATAATTTATTCACGCGCAGTGTTTGTCCTACGATCCGACTTGATACACCTCCCTGGTATGATATTTTTCGAATACTACTAGAAAAGGGCCTTCTTTAACACGGTTTAAGACTTCAGTTCGGCATCCAATATGCCGGCCAGTTCATTACGTAATTGGAGTATACCTGTTTCTCATCTATTTTTTATTCATTATTTTGTAATATTTCATGTTTGCACAATTTTTTTAAAATCACATCTTTGTTAATATACAACTATTGGTGAAAGTGTTTTAACATTAATAACCTTGTTTTTAGTTATTAATCACCCCTTAACACCAAGTCACAAGAACGTTAACATCATGTCCATGCACTTGTAAAGGTTATATCCACCTCGCTAGTATAGTGAGTATGGATCGACTTTGTAATTAAAATATTCAGCTGCTTCAGAAGTAATGTATAAGCAATCGCTATACAAAATTAAGTTGATGAAAAATAGAACACTTTTTTGATGAAAAATATCGTATAAAGCTACGGTGTAATAAAATTATACGATCCAAATATGAGAGAGCATCCGCTTTTCTTGTACAGTAACATCCATAATTACAGTGCATAAAGTGATTCAGCAATATTATAACCACTAAATAGGATGGAGTGGCCCACTCAACTGTAATCATAAGTTATTTTCTAAATTTATGATTTCACCACTTTTAGAACATTTTCCCAGTTGTGTAATTTGAAGGCAATTTAAGTCAAGAGACATAATTACTGTTTGAATTTGATTCAATTACGTCTTATTGGAATTGCCAATAAACAGTGGGTATTTTAATTGTTTAAAATACCATTGTTCTGAGAAAAAATCCTTTGTCTTACATCGTGAAGCAGTTGCAGAAAATAACGAAAGTTAAAACTATTCTTTGGGACTAATGAGGATAAAGTCGTAATCCATGTGTCCAAAAGTAATAACACATAGATTTTGGATTGTTTAAGGAGCCGTATAGGCCTTTGGCCTCTCAGCTCTGCGACCATAATGGGTCTTGCGTGCATGACTCACTTTTTAAACGTTGCCCAAAATGTTCAGACTTACCATATTATAGTCTACAATCTTTTTGGGGCCTATTCTACCTATTTAAAGTTAAAGTCACCTCTCCAAGGTATTTGAGCTATTTGCAGAATTCAGCCGTACAGTCGCATAGCAGGTGTTCTGTTGTTTCTGCTGCTTTAGTGCAGTATCTACAGCCTTTACTCTCTGTTTGCCCATCTTCATAATGTAATACCCTACTGAGGAGTCTCCTGTGTGATGTCCTGTCATAATTTTCAAGTCGTTTCTGTTGAATTTAAGAAACAGTTAAAACTTCTCTGTTGATATGGAGATGAACCGTTTTGCCTGCCTTAGGTCTGGCGTTTTCCTCCAGTATAGCAGCATTTGGTTCCTCTCCCAAGTATTAAGTTCATTTCTTACATGGCTTTTTGTTAGTCCATAATAAGGCTCTGGACCATAGAAGGGTGTTGTCTTTTTTGCATGGCCATCTGCTGCCTCATTTCCTTCAATGCCTTGATACCCTGGCACACACATCAAAGTTACTTTGTTGTTTGTAGCCAGTTCTTTAATGAGTCTTTGAAGTCCCAGGTCAGTTTAGACTCGGTTTTGATAGATTTCATAGTAGTACTGCCAGACTGCCTGAGAGGACGTAGGTCTCTAACCCTGAGTCTTCTTTGTCTGCGCTTCTGTGCACACAGATTTATGGCAAGCATTTTTGCTTGTCATAAAGAGATTTAACGAGTCAAAGGTTCGTTCCTTTTATTCCCAGTCTGGCTTCCCTCATTCGTTCGAACCGTCTATATACCATACAGATGGGTTGTTTCTCAGCCTTTTACTATATTCCTTGGCGGTCACTTGTGACCACGTCAAATGAAACCAAAACCTCGTTTAGCTGACATATCATCTGTTGCTTAGGAGAGCAACTCCAAGCGGATCCTCTTAGCCACAGACAGCCAGGCAGCCCTTAAGGCTCTAAGTAGCCCACGGGTAAATTCCAGGCTGGTAAGTGAATGCCGAGACGAGACGAGCGACCTGGCTTGGCAGAATGAGGCTACCCTCATCTAGGTGCCGGGACACTCGGGTGTCAAAGGCAATGAAGAATGTGACAGTCGCGCTAAGAGAGGGCCAGCAGAACCATTTATGGGACCAAAACCGGTTCTGGGCGTGACAGAGAGCACCGTCAGGGGAGCCATTAAGTCCTGGGTCAGAAACTAACACGTGGTGTACTGGGCAGACTGTCCAGGGCTCAGACATGGGAAGTCAGTAATTGACGAACCCAGTTCAAAGAGAGCTGTGGAGCTGCTAAATCTTAGCAGAGGACAGCTCAGAAACATAACAGGTCCCTTGGCGGGACAGATGGTCGTCAAGAAACACCTGCATATAATGGGGCGTTTCGAGGGGGACCTCGCATGCAGACTCTGCGGCGAGGGGGAGGAATCAGTCCAGCATATCTTGTGCGTGTGCAAAGCTCTGTACTACAAGAGACAACTGATCTACGGTCAGTCTAGACCGGAGACAGCCATATAAAACTTCACCCTACCAATCGCTGTGGAGCTAGTTCAAGACACAGTGATTTTGGGATGGGTGGAGTAAAAAGACTAAGGGCATGCACAATAAGCCAAATGCTGCAGTGCTATCGGGGCGGCAAAGACGCGGACGAGCCCTGAGGGAAAAAAACTCCAATGGAATAATTTCAAGGATCTTCAAGTGGCCAACCAAGTCTCCTAGTTTGATTTTGACTGCTTGAAATAGTCTTGCGGCACTTAGTGCTACTTTCCTGTTGACGCCTATCTGCAGTGGAGTAATATTCAGCATTGCCTCTATTGCAGCTGTTGGGTATGATGCCATAGCTCCCGTTCTTCCAAGACATATCAGCCTCTACATTTCTGCAATTTGCCTTGTGTTGAAGCTTGTTCCGTTTTTGGCTCTCGAAAAAGTTTTTTCCAAGTGTGTGTTTTAGTTCAGTTTTTGGTAAGAAGGTCCTTAATAATACATAAAGAAGCAAAATATATTACGTTTTGGTTAAACCTATCTCAGTCCAAGAGTCAAAATTAAATGGGATACCTGGTGTTAAAGTGAGAAGTTGAATTTCTATTTGCCTTGATATCTAGAAAAGTATTTGACGTATTGTCTTAAAAATTGAAACGGATGAATTTTTATATTTGTAAAAAATAAATCTGCTAGCGCAGTATTTAGCACTGGCTGACAAATGACAGAGATTAAACATGGACACCAAACACAATTTCAAACTTGGTGGATGATGACAAATCAACTTTTAGTGACAGACATTTACAATATGCATTAACTTTTTATTTTTATTTAAAATAAAAATAGACAAATATTATAATTTAATATGTCAACTACTATTATTAGAAAAATTGGTGATTAATTGCCTAAATATTACACACAAAATGTTTATATTGACCACTATTAACCTTGATACAATTTGGTATACGCCTGAGAAGAGGTTTGCATTACATAATTTCATGTGTCACTATAGACAACGATAACCCCAAAGAATCTAGCGGGCTAAAATCCGTACTACGAGCTGGCGAAGAGATTGGGCTGGTACAGCCTATTCATCTTTGAGGATACCTCTTATTTAGGTAATCTCGAACTTGAATAAGGAAGTGTGCCGATGCCCCGTCTTGCATAAAATAAATATTTCGCCTTAAATTTAATGATTAGTCATCAATGAGATCGCTGAACTCATTTTACAGAAGATTTGGGTAGAAATTTCCATTCTTTTTGGTGGTAATTCACATGGATCTAAGATATGATTGTTGATTATTTCACACCAAACCTTAATCTTGAAAGTATATTCTACTGCTACACGAGAATTTTCATTCTCCCACATTTTTTTTTTCAGAAATTTAATACACCCTGACAAGTAAAGGTGGTTTAATCTAAATGAAAATTGGAATCTGTGATGAGCACTAATAAGTACACTTGGAGAACCCAAATCAAGAAGAATTTTTCATCATCTGATACGCTAACCAGGTTAGTAAAGCGATCGTCAAGTTTTTTAAAATGTATTGGTGTGATTTGGCTTCTCCTAGTGTACTTATTAGTTTTATCTGTAAATAATAATTTGTTCACAAGCAATGAATTTCCATTCGGTTTGTTTAATGACAGTATTGTATTCAGCTGGAAAATAAGGTGGTTAGCTGTTAGTGTTAGTTAAAAGCTACTTGGCTGACCTTGCGATCTGATGTCCCTTTTTGCATAGAATAAGTTGATGTTTTTAAATTCACCAAAATCTTATTATGAGTGGCATTCGCAAAATGTACAAACATTAACAAAAATAATGTTTTCTAATAATTGTTCATTTGCCACCCTAGTGATATGTTCGGCTGGGGGACATTGACTTAACTGGGTTAAGCAACGTTCCATGCGGTCACAACTTCGATGGGTAGACCATAGAAATCATCATCACCATTTCTACTTTCGGTGCTGTACTCCTCTGCTAATGACTAAAGTTGTCGATGCGGAAGGTCAATAAGCTTAGAGAATTTTTTTTCCAAATAAAAACTTGTAATGTTTGACAGAAACTGATTTTAATGACACAAACAAATGCATACGCTTATATCTTAAAAAAGGTGATATAATGTCACTGAGTCGTCATGACAATCAATACGACAGCCACAACTATTTAAAAATAAATATTTTGTAATTTAATAACTTACGTCGTATTTCAGCGTCTCTTGTTATTATGATCACAAACCTTTATTTTGAATTTTGTGCGATATTTTATCATAACCCTGTATATATATATATATATATATATATATATATATATATATATATATATATATATATATATATACAGGGTTATGATATTGCCCTTTATAAATCCACAATGGTCTGGAGGTGAAAAGTAACCAATTTGTTAATGATCTCGTTTGTTTTTACCGAAGTAAATAATTTAGAAGTTCTCTTCTGGTCATTTCTATAAAGACGACTTTAGCTGAAATATGGCTTCCTTTTACAGAAACATGCAAACCTTGCTACCATAGCTACCCTTGTGTCGAATAAGAAGCAAGTTTGCCCAGCGACTGATGATAAAGTTGCAAATTATACTGCCATGTCCATCCTTGTTTCAAGTAAGAATAAGTTCGATCTTTGGCTGATAATAAAGTTACAAAATACATTTCTTCTGTCAATTAGATATTTGTTTGGGCCTTTTTTACATTATTTAAAAAGACACCTCCATAAAAATAAGTGCACCAATATCTCGGCTGGTTGTATGCAACAGGTGGCTTCGCTGAAACTTTAACTTGCGTAAACATTGTGTAGCCATTGTTAAATATAGGCTGGCGCATTAACAGGCCGATTTGCGCACAGATAATTATTTTTTTTAAGAAACGCTGAAACACGTCAATTTTAATATTGAGTGGGACATGTTTTGACATAAAACTCAACTTTGTCACATCAACCTCTTACGGGTGGTGATAATAACCCTTATATTTTAAATAGGGAACATGGGTCGAGTGTTACATCATTTGAGAGCTCTTTCATTTCTGAATTCAGAACACTAATTTTTTTGGAAGTTTTATCAACTCGTTTAAAAATTATTCACAGTTGAAGATGCAAAAACTCATTTCACTCATTCCGATAAGAAATGTGCTGATACTCAATGTTTTGTTGGTTTGTAAACAAAAAATTGACTAACAGAACATTTCTTATCGGAATAAGAGACATTTGGTTTATTATTTCAGTTTATCGGTCGGTTTGACACTTGATGGTACTACCGAAAATTAATTTCACAATGGTGTATTCTGTAGAAGAACGAGTTGAAATAATTACTCCTTTTTTAAAAACGATGACTGTGCCAACCGTACCGCAAATGTGTTTAATGAACGACATCCGAACAGACATGTTAACAGAAAATACATTTTGGAGTTAGTTGCAAAGTTTCGACAAAGTGGTTCAGTAGCCAACAAAAAAACGGGATCTTGAACGTGAATTTCCGGTTAGAAATGAGACTACTGAGATTGAAGTTTTAGGACGAATTGCTGCAGACCCAACTTTGAGCACGAGAAAATTGGCCACTGTTTCAAACATCAAAAGAAGAACTATTCAGCGAATATTGAAGCATCATAAATTTCACCCGTATAAAATTCATCTTGTACAACAACTTAATGAAGATAATTTTGATCGGCGGTTAGAGTTTTATGAAGTTATGACTGCACGAATAGCTGATAACGGGAACTTTCTGTTCAATATCTGTTTTTCAGACGAGTGTACGTTTTTATTAAACTCTACAGTCAATCAGCATAATTGTCGTTATTGGGCAGATAATAATCCAAGAAATTTTCACGAAGTCCACACTCAAACTCTATAGAAATTGAATGTCTGGACTGCATTTTTGGAGACCGTTTAATTGGACCAATTTTTCTTGATGGAAGTTTAAGTGGCGAAACGTATTTGGAGTTACTAGAAGATATCGTTTACCCTTCACTAATTGACATTGTTGAAAATGATGATCGCTATCAAGAAAATCAATTAGTGTTTCAACAAGACGGAACTCCTACGCATCTTTCACAACGTGTTAGGGAGCTTTTGAACAGAGAGTTTCCAGGACAACGGACTGGGCGTAGGGGTGCTATTGAGTGGCCCCCTAGATCACCGGATTTAACTCCTTTAGACTTCTTTCTATGGGGACATGTAGAGAGTAGAATTTACGCAACAGAACCGGAGTCTCTGGAAGAATTACGACGACGCATTGTTGAAGAATGCCGTCTAATAACTCCACAAATGCTCCAGAATATCAGAGCCCGTTTTGAACAAAATTTGTACTTTTGTATGGAAGCTGGTGGTCAACAATTTGAACACTTACTTAATTGAATAAACATTTTTGAACGTTTAGTTTTGTTTTTTAGTTTTTTTAACGAAAAATTGACTAATTAGTGCATTTATTATCACAATGAGTGAAATACGTTCTTGCAACCCCAACTTTCAATAATTTTTAAACTTCCAAAAAAAATAGTGTACTGAATTCAGAAAAGAAAGAGCTTTCAAATGATGTAACACTCGACCCATGTTCCCTATTTAATTAAGGGTTGTTATGACCACCCTTAAGGGGTTGATGTGACAAAGTTGAGTTTTATGTCAAAACATCTTCCCCTCAATATTAAAATTGACGTGTTTCAGCGTTTCTTAAAAAAATGCTCTGGACGCAAATCGGTCTGTTTCGTTTTCAATGCGCTACCCTGTATATCTTTAAGTTCATTGGAGCTTCGTTTTAATAAAATTATATAACCTGGCTTAGAAGAGTAAAATCAGCGGTTCC
The DNA here is from genome assembly GCA_964006375.1 of Tillus elongatus. NCBI lineage: Eukaryota > Metazoa > Arthropoda > Insecta > Coleoptera > Cleridae > Tillus > Tillus elongatus. The sequence continues at coordinate 49,639,147 of OZ023267.1, read as the reverse complement.
TATTATTCAATACTACGTCGTCTTCGTGCTATTCTTGTAGCAAATAACAAGTAGAGTAGAGTACAGTATTAGGATTGTAGATTATAAGATACTTCCATGGCACAATAAGGAAGTTTTATTTGGTACTTTCATATTAGTATGCTTAAAATGCATAGTCATATTTTTTCTTTGAATAAAATTTCCCATAAACAAAGTATTACCTGATATTAAATTGTAATGTCGTGGTAAGGTTTCGCTGAAAATAAAACATGTATTACTCGTAAAATGAATTCATGTCTTCTTAACAACAGATATGTTGATATTTTTACTGAAATGAGAGGATTTGTATTCAAGAACGATGCTGGGATTGTATTATTGTACTTAAGATAGGCTGCCCACGTCCGAGTCACTCCGAAATATTGATGTAATCTGACAGATAAGCAACCCTTTGAGGTTTACACTCACGTTTCATGTTCAACAAAGGTTATACACTCAAGATGAATCTAGTTTTCATGCAGCTTCGCCTGACATAAATACGTGAATAATACTGCGGCTAATTGTAGATGTGTTCTCGACGTTTGTTTTCTACAAGAAAGCAAAGCCGTTTGCGAAAACAACACTTTTAGTACTTTTAAACTTATTTATGTATTAGACGTCTAAACAAAAACTCGATGGTAGTGATAGGGCACTTCCACACGTTACTCAAACTTATTCAAAAGCCTAAACATCGCCCAGACACAATAATAATACAGCAATTAATTGTAGAGATGTTCACGTTTGTTTGCTAAATGAAATAAACGCTTTCTGCTAAAACAAATTTGTTCAGTAGGTACTCCTGCCTCATCGATTTATTTATTACATGCCTAATTAAAAACCTAGTAACTTTGCGGTTGGATACCTTTAGTCCAGTAAATCCATCAGGAAATATGAGTTTGCTGTAGAAACGGTCAGGTCAGGTTAGGTCATTTAGTTCTAATTTTTTAAAAGTTTTAGAATTGGGTGTTGACAGAACATACAAATTGTGACCTTTTATATGCTTTTAATGTCCCCCAAATGGTTGGTTTTCCCTAAAATGTTGATGAAATTTGCTTTAGTTTGAGCCGAAAACCACCTCCGTAGCTTAGACAGTGACCAAGATACATGTTTAGTCTATATGTGTATGTAAGTTCCCCCGCACAAGTCAAAGACTTTTGGGTGCGGAGTTTGTCTGCTGTGGTGTTGTGATTTTCCGTGACATTTTCTGGAATATCTTTTAAGTCAAAGGAATTTAGAGCAAGCGGTGTGTGGATCCAATTTAAAGGTGGGTAAATTGTCTATCAACGAAGCGTAATTTCACACTTATAAACCAACATTTCAAAATATTCAGTTGCCCAAAGAATTTAAAAAACATCTTCACAAATAAAATTGTCGTAGATTTTATTTATTTTCCAATTGATATTCATTATCATTACAACTACTTTACATTTTGACATAATGAACCAACAAGTATACTCAAAAATAGTTATAAAAAAAATTGTTTTTATAACCAAGATAAGACATATTTTTTCCAAGGCACTTATCGCAGAAACTATATTTTTCAAATTTTGTTAAAAGTTGATGAATCGAACATATCATGTCAAACAAGGTTGCAGTAAAAAAAATAACTATTCGAAAACGACAAAATCACATATGGCGCCCATAAAAAAACATTAAGTTGAAGATGTTCCCAACGGACCGAAATTTTTTCAATAATTTTTATTTAACAGGCTTGTTCTAAATTGTAAAATGTCCCAAGAAGGTGAAAATCCCATCTTGATACGATCACTGCAAAAAAGTTCTAGCAAAAATAAAATTCTGTTTTTTTCATGATATCTCAGGAAACAGAGAAGCGAGGTGGGATTTTTTTAACTCCATGTTTTGAGTATCAGTTTGCGTAACTTTGCTCCAATTATAACGAACCCACGTTTGTTAAGGTTTACGAAATCCCATGCTTGAGCTCGAAAAACGGGCACCCTATAAATTGTAACTGACTATAGATACTGATTCCAAAGACTCGTTTAAAGAAATAGGGATGTATCGATGGTGAGACTTGAAAATCCCATCTTGGTACGATCACTACAAAAAAGTTATAGCAAAAATAAAATTAAGTTTTTTTCATGATATTTCAGGAACCAGAGAAGCGAGGTGGTATTTTTTTAACTCCATGTTTTCAATATTCGATTGCGTAACTTTGCTCCAATTATAACAATCCCCCATTTCTTAAGGTTTACGAAATCCCATGCTTGAGCTCGAAAAACGGGCACCCTATAAATTGAAAGTGACTATAGATACTGATTCCAAAGACTCGTTTAAAGAAATAGGGAGGTATCGATCGTGAGACTTTGCAAACATTTTTTTAAATGAGCGCGAACTATATATATATATATATATATATATATATATATATATATATATATATATATATATATATATATACATATATATATATATATATATATATATATATATATATATATATATATATATATATATATATATATATATATATATATGTGTGTGTGTGTGTGTGTGTGTGTGTGTGTGTATACCGCTAACTCAAAAAATAACTAACCGATTTCGATGAAACTTGGCAAGTGCCTTTATGTTATTAATGGCTTGGACCAGTTCGTTAGCTAAGAAAATCGAAAAAAAGGTTTTCCGGGAAAATTTTGAGTTTCCTTTCGAAAAAAAAAGTTTTCTCCCAAAATTACAAATCTATTTTAATGAAATTTGGTGCATATATAGCTTCTAGGAAGAGCTTACTACATACCGAAACTCAACTTTCTAAGTTTATAGCAAATTGAGTTATTTAAATTTTGAGTTTTCTTTCCAAAAAAATTTGTTTCTCCAAAAATTATAAAGCTATTTTAATCAAATTTGGTGCATATATAGCCTCTAGAAAGACCTTACTACATACAAAAAGTCAACTTTCTTGGCTTATAGGAAATTGAGTTATTTAAATTTTAAGTTTTCTTTCGAAAAAAAATTTATTCTCCAAAAATTATAAAGCTATTTTAATGAAATTTGGTGCATATATAGCCTCTAGGAAGGCCTTAATACGTACAAAAAGTCAACTTTCTCGGCTTATAGGAAATTAAGTTATTTAAATTTTTCAAAAAAAAAATTATCCTCCAAAAATTACAAAACTATATTAATAAAATTCGGTGGTTATGTTGCCTTGAGAAATACCTTGCCACGTACTAAACTTCAACTGTCTAAGTTACATAAATTAAGTTATTCAAGTTTGAATGGTTTAATAAAAATTCACTACCATAACGCACTTGCTGCGTCTAGAACTTTTTTGAAAGTCTCAACCCGGTGATCTAAACATATGTTTTATTGTAAAGTATTCAATAATTAAAAGAACCAAGAACTAAATATATTAAAAAAATTATATATTTTCTAATTTACTCTAGGAACATTCTCATAGTATACATAGTAGTAATTGAGTTACTTTATTCGTTTCTAAACGAAGAGAATTGAAGCGGAAATGTACCATTACAGATGAGTATTTTTTTCTAAGAAATTAGCGTAGCCAAATTATATACAGTGATAGCTGAAGTGCGGCGACAAAGAAAATTGCTCATTATATGCCATAAACACGGACAGTTTGTTTAAAAAAATGGGTCCTAATATATAATTTTCCCTAACCCAGGTTATTATTAAGTTTGTATTTCTATAATAATGCTGTTCGACGAAGTGAACATCATTAGAGACCTGCAGGTATAATTTTCGTTAGACATATAGATTTATGTCGTTTCTTGATTTTGTTTTCCTTAATTTTATTCACGTAAACCTCAGGACTTTCAATGACACCACACCATACTTAGCATATTTAAATGGGCCATGAGTAAGTAAACAATGTGGAGATATTAATGAAAGGTAAGAGCAGTGTTGCCTATACAGAAAGCTATATGCTCATAATTTCATCGCCAAAAATAAATACAGTTTAAAAACATTTTTATATTAAAACCAATTTATCAAAGGAAGAGCCTTCAGTTCAACAAAAATCATCGTTTACAATCAAATGACATATTTAAGCATTATTAGTGAATTTTCTTAGAAAAAAATTTCTTAGAAAAAATTCACCAATAGGGAGACCCCGACATTTGATTTTTGACAAAATCTCTTAAAATAATAATCCCATGTTGGTAAAATTTGACACGTACCTTCCTTCTGTAAGTGGCTCGGATAAGTCCGTTAGCCGAGAAAATCGAACCAGGTTTTCCGGGAAAATTTTGGGTTTTCTTTCGGAAAAAAATAAATTATCTCAAAGAAAGGAAAAGCTATGGTAACCAAATTTGGTACTTAAGTTTACTATATTAAAATAATATACCAAAATTTATATTTCTATGTTGAAAGAAAAAAAAGTTATAAAGAATATTTTGTGTCAGATCATTTCTATGAAAGTTCACTACCATAACGCACTTGCCGCGTCGTTTTGTCCATTTTACCTGCTACTACTTTATAAATATCAACATATTGGATATAATATGTTTATAAAACTCTACAACTTCAAAATGTATTGATTCAGATAACACTTCGACAACCAATGCCATTTCTAGCCAAGTGAAAAAAACCGTGTTCCATTTCAGAAGTTCGTTTTAGCGAATTTTCGTTACAAAAATTCGCTTATGAAATTAAGACTTTAAAATATTGCAAAAACCACTTCAAATGATCGTTAACTTGGCCTGTAGAATCTTTTTCTGTGGTCGGTTTTGTTTGGGTGTAAAATTATGTTATATATATATATATATATATATATATATATATATATATATATATATATATATATATATATATATATATATTCCCGGTTGGAGTAAGGGCTTTCATTAAAGAATAAAAAGATGCAACTGGGAAGTGTTTTACAAAATGGAATTGGCTAAGAAATTTGCAAATAAGCGATCAAACAAAATAATGAATCAAAGTTATATCCTCAAACATCCACGCCTGGTCACATATTTCTGATTTTACAGATGAATTTTTATAAGGTTATTTGAAACAAGAAGCTCACGAAATAACTACAGAAAGGAATAACTACACAAAATAATACAGCATGGTGGTCTGTTAACTAAAACACATAGAGAAAGTAATTGTCTATGTATCTAAGTACAGAAAGCCCTGACAATAGTTTACACTGGCACAAAAGATTACATTTACAACATTTTCAACGCAAACAGGAAAATATCTTTAGTCACGAAGTCACCAGACATCTGGTGTCCAATAAACTGGTGGGACTGGATTTTGAGACCCTACTATTATAGTGTAAGAATAATTACACTAACCTGTTCAACAAAATAATTAGATCCTTGGTGGTTCAGTGGTGAGAGCGTGTGCCTCTGAACCGAAGGATACTGGGTTCGATCTCAAGGTTCTCGTTTAACTTTTTCAGTACGTACTGCAACATTAACATCAACCGAGTTGTGGCATTGTATTTGCAAGTTGCATATTTGCACCTTCCGCCCTTCAGAGGGGGCGTAAACCCCGCTGTCCGGCATGCGATGATGGGCACGTTAAAGATCCCCTTTCTTCTCACAGAAAGGCAGGTGTTCAGCAAAATTTCTAGGATAGTGAGGTGAAACTGCTCCCTGGCGTCGGTGATTGGCCATGGTCTAGTTGCGGAAATAGACCGACGGTACGGAAAAAGAAACTAAATAATAATAATGTATTTGGCACATAAATTATACGATGTGACGTAGTTTCCTCACAGCTTATGCTTATTTAATTAATGTAACATGCATCAAATACATGACCCAAAATTATTTATTGTGGGGTCATATTAAGTTCAAGGTTTTGACAATAGCGATACCTCATAGCGAAACGCGTCATAGAATTGTATCGTTTTGCAAGCCAGTTAAAACACAAGTCTCACGTGTTTATTGATTGTTGTTTGGAATGGTTTTCATTCTACACATAAAAATACGACCTGAAACATCTAAAATCCAAAATAACATCCGTTGCGCATGGAGAAAAATAAGTTTGTAGCCTGTTGTAGAATGTATACATACTTGTGGACAAAATTAACTACAAATAACATAAAGTAGTGACGTTCTTGAGTAAAGATTGACACTAATTGAAGAAGACTGACCACCTTAGATACTGTACGTAAGATATGGGCGTTTCTGTAGTTACCGAGGAGATTCTTCTCCTGTATTAAATTATACACCCAGAGACTGCGTATTTTCTTCCTTATTCAGCAGTCGATCTTCGTTGTTGCAACTGGACGAACAGTAAAAAAAACTCAGCAAAAAATAACAAAACGAAGAAAGTGGTATCGTTCCCTGGAAAATGCTAAATAAAGTAAGCCGTTATCAGTTATCACAAATACTTAGTAATGGTTTGGTGTACTTTAATTAATACAAGTTATTGTTTACTCAACGTTACACAGTTCAGAAATTCGGCAATTATAAACAAATAAAACATATTTTTTACAGAAAAAATCGGACAGTTTTTAAACTACTAAAATTTTGCGAAATAATATAGTGTGCGTGTGTGTGTGAATCCAGGAATGACCTCAGATGCTAATATCTATTTGGCCATAGACTTTTGTTTTCTCTAAATAACACTTATTTTTCTCTATTCAATTTGGAGAACACGTATTATTTTGCGGCGTAATTATTTTTTGTTGATAATATAGTCCGATTGAAAAATTTCACCAAAACCCGCTCTTCGGTAAACTTTTGCCGGTGTCAAAATAATATTCACAGTACTTAGACTGACTTGAGTACAAGAAATTTTTCTTGTGGCTTAGGCATTGAGGATGATTGTAGAACAAGTGGAAGGAGAAACCCCTGTGTTTGGTGGGGTAGGTGTTTCGTCCTGGGGGTTTTCCTTCCCATCCTGCATGCATACCCCCACCATCAATACATAAACCACAAGAAAATTTCTTGGGAATGACCCCCAAAATTACTGGACCTGGGGCGAACAGGGTTTCTGTGCGGATTAAACAGAATTTTTGGGAGGTGTAGCTGCAAAATGGGGTAAAGGCAGCTTACATAGGTCCGGTTAAGCTGTCTTGTTTACATTTTTCGTTACTAAATTACGCGTCTTCGCACATACTCGTCGACTTCTACTGTTCTAGGAGCTCTACGACCTCCAACGCCATCTTAATCCCAAATGTTCCTGAACTAAAATGTTACATTGTGTCGCTGATTATCTACTAAACATTCAGTGTGAAGTGGTTGCCTAGTTATCTAAGAAGATGATCAATTGGTAAAAAATTTAACGATTATGTAAACGTCAATTAGAATACAAAAACAGGGAGAAACAGAAAAAAAGGAAGAACATTGAATATTAAAATAATATTATACAAAAAAAAAGGTATATTATATCTGTAGATGGTTTATGTAGAAGGAAAATGTTTGTTTCCACATAATTATTAAATCCTCTAGCGAACAAGGTGAGGATCAACTTAAATCTAAAAAATCGTATACAGCATTATGATAACGACTTTTCATAAAACCATTTCAAACTACAAAAAATCGCCCAAAACAATGGAAAATAAAGAACAATTGATCCTCCGAAAATAATACATTTGGTTTAATGAAAATGGCATACACTTTGTAAAAACTGTGTCACATACCGAAATTGGATATTTTAGGTTAATAGAAAAAAAAATCCTTAAAATTTTCAAATGAAAGTTTATGAAAATGCGTTATCATAACGCACTTACTATGCCCGAACTTTTACTACGGGTTATATATGCTTTGTCCGTTAAGGGGGGATATTTTGAAATTCGTTTTAGAAAAAAAGTTATAACACATTTAAAGACATATTACATAATTTTAATTGCTGCCAAAATATCGTAAGAAGGGTCTATTTCAAGTTTTTTTATTTTTTTATTTTTTTATTTTTATTTCAACAACACCACGAGGGCTTACAGCCTAAATAATATCGTACCGTGGGTTCCGACAAGGAGGAAAGAGGCAACTTGTTAATTCTGGACTTGAAGGTTTGGAGGTTCGGAGGAAAGGAAAATACGTACAAAATTTGGCTATAATAGCTTTGTTATTTCTGAAAAACAAGAAATTGCTCGGAAAAGCTGGTAATTTTTTTACCTTATTCAAGCCAGTTCTTATATGAACACGCATACCAAGTGTCATAAACATTGGTAGATTATTTATTAACTTGTCAGAGTGATACATATGAAAATATCTATATAAATTTATAAAAATTGAAACTCACCCTAGATATTAGTTTCAGTGGTCTTAGTTTGCGTTCAAGAAATTGGTTTAAAATTCAAAGTCTGAATCTCTCCTTAGCGATTTTTTACGCAAATCGTTAAAATCATTTTGTTTTCATCCGCGGCGTAATTTGAACGGAACTAAGTGTCACTGACAACGTCAGCTACTAGCAACAATCGGTGATTGTTGGATACTATAAATACATGATAAATATATTTGAAGTAAATCCTTACCTTATTTTTTAAACAAGAATAGATATAGATAACCGCTTCTGCGACCTCCGCCAGGATAATACGCATGCGTGTGACGACAGGGTGACGAAACATGCATAGGCGCATGCGCTAAGCGCCATATTTCAATTCTACTACAAGACGAGTACCGTCATACCCCACTTGCCCTCTAAACCAAAACTAAAAAAGTTGGTGTGCGCATGCATTAACCGCCATATTGATAAACATCATTGTTAGTGAATTCAAAATGTCACATCCTCCTATCTTGAACGTTTAGGTCAGATACCTTTTTAAATCTTATCTTCTTAACCGTTACTTAAATTTCGCCATCTTGGATTACGCCATCTGAGGTCAGACCTCTTGGCAAACTCCATCCGCCATCTTGTTTCATCACTGACGTCACATGCGTGCGTATTAACCTGGCGGAGGTCCTAGAACTGGCTATCTATACCTCCTAACAAGGCTTATCATTTAGTACTGATAAAAATTAGAAGTTTCTTTAATTTTTGTTGAACACTCTTTATATAACGCAGTACCTTAGGACATGTGCTTATTATTAGTTTAGTGAGAGATAGGGAACAGCCTATATAAGATGCTGTTTAAATTGGAACCGAAGGAAACTACAGTAAAGGGACAATTTCGTGTATTAAACCCTATTAACCTCGCCACGTTGATCTCTGATTTAAAAAATTCTTGTTCTCTGCAATAAAGAAATTAAAAGCTCTAAACCATGTTCACGACATGAAGTATATAGAGTTCCGTAAGTCGTCGGTATGTAAGGTATGAAGATGGAAATGATGCTTTGCATACATCATATTTATGATGATATAGAAGAACATTATATTTTAAAACACGTGGTGTGTATAAGAAGCTATATCAAGTCAGGTAAACCATGACCCTGACGGGGCAATTTCACAAGTGAACGCCCACCGAAGGAATCAACGGCTCTCTGTAATCGGAGACGTCATTACCGCGCTCTGGTGTCTACAAGATATGCCGTCTTTGTCTTCTTCTTCACACAACCCCGATTGCCTCCAAAAGCCACAACCGGACAAGAAGTGAAAAAAAAATTGAGTGACTTATAACACGACATGATTTGTACTGTATTCTGGGTTATCTTTTGCTTTTTTAATTTGTGAAACAATTAATTGGCTACAGCAAATTTAATTACATTTATACCAGGTTCCAGGTCGCTCAATGTTCTTAATAACGCTAGCAGTAGATTTTATTGTAGCTGAATGCCTTATTTAAGCTTCAAACAAATATTTTTCACTTTGCCAGTAATGGATGACAAACTACGAAGGACGTTTCTTTAAATATTATAACAGAAAGAAAAAATGGGTATGGAAGTTACACCGATGATGTCAAATAAAAGCTGCTTCTGGCCTAGCTAGCAATGGATGGTGCCGGGTGTCCCATTATGACCGCCTATTATGAAATTTGAAAAAAACGCAGTGTTTATTTGAAAAGTTGTGACGTATTTATTGTAATATCGAGGTTATGTATGTAACACAATATCCAATAAAGGGCAGTCTTGTGATTGATGGCACTCATTGGTCCTTCTCACGAAATTTTCGATAACATTTCGGCATAGTGCAAACTCAATTTCATCAGTGGCGCGTAGAAACCCGTATTTCAGTTCAGGAATTGTTCTTAGGTTTTAGAATACACCTTTTCTTCCAAAAAAAAAACCACAGCAAGAAACCAACGGCGTTAAATCCCATGACCTTGGTGGCGAATTCACATCGCCGCGGCGCGAGATAACTCTCCATTCAAATTTCGTCTTCAACAATTCCATTGCTTTGTTCTATGTGTGGCAAGTTACGCAGTCCTGTTAAAACCACATGTTTTCGAGATCCATTTCAGCAATTTGAGGCCAGAAGAAGTTATTTATCATCTTACGGCCACGAACGCCGTTGACGGTTACCGCATTCCCAAAGAAGAACGGTCCAATCACTCTGCCAGCCCAAAATGCGTACCAACCAGTAGCTCGTGGTGGGTGCATGGGACGCTGAAGCATAGCTCTGGAATTCTCAGCTCCCCAAATGCAGCAATTCGGTTTGTTGACATAGTCATCAAGTACGAAATGGGCCTCTTCGGATCATCAAGGACGAAATGGGCCTCTTCGGAGAAGATCATTTTCCTCGAAAAATTACCATTCACTTCTGGTTGCTGTAAGATGTGCGAACGTTCGGCGCTTCGCAAGGTCTGCTGGCTTCAAATGCTGTGTCAACTGAATCTTGTAAGCATGCAAATGCAGGTCGTTAGTCAAAATTTACTATAAGCTGCTTCGTGAAAGTCTTCATTGTTGAGTACGATGGCGAAACAAAGTGGAAGCATTCTGGTCAACACTCTTACTAACTTCTGCAATGTTTTCATTAGACCGAGCTGCAGGAACACGAACAGGTCTATTTTGGGTCTGAATTGACCCACTCGATTAATCGCATCACTTTACGGAGAGAAGGTGCGTTATGGTGACCGAAAAATCCACGTCATTTTCGAACCGTCTTGGCAAAAATCTCACCATTTTGATAGTCGATTTTCACAATTTGAATGCGTTGTACGTCTCTATAATTCGCCATGACTAAACCGAAAACACGACAGCTGTGAAACAACAACGCTGTACGACCGACACAAAAAGATATTGCGCTAAATTCAAAATAGGCAGTCCTAATGGGACACCCATTATTTCTATAAAGGGTCATAAATATATAAAAAACAGCAACTAATAGACAAAATGGGAAAGTTATACCGGCAATGTTATGTATATAACGTTGTTTCTAAATAGTAAAGAGTTACAAAAAAAAATGCTTTTGTCTATCGATCTTCCGTCAATAGTAAATAAATCTTGTGGCCAAATTTATATTTAATTGAGATCAGTTACTAGGCAGAACCCTCATGAATTTGGCTGAATATAGGAGTTTTTCAATGTTTTTATCAGCTTCAAAATATTTAAAACTTTGAAAAAGTCCTTACTTGGTACTACTATTTGCTACAGACTACAGATGTAAAGGCTTCACAAGTGCTTAATTTCTCCTCTAACTGGTAATGCAGAACCAGTTAATGATAATAAAATGAGCACTTATGAAGCCAAAGAGAAAGGATATACGTTTGAATTTAATTGCAAACACATTGTTGAAAATTAAACCAGCGAAATGCGAAATTGCAAGGGTTTAAATTTACGTGAGGCCATTTGCCCGTCAAATTTCGAGAAGTTATCGCTTTGACCCGTTTTCCGTTTTTAGGGCATATCGCGAGATGCATGGCGTATGTCCATTACTATGATCCAGAGACTAAAGAGCAGTCGAAGGAGTGGAGCGGTTCTTCACGTCTCAAAAAATTCCGTGGTCGAAAGTTGGCTGGTTATTGCTTCAGTTTTCTGGAAAACAGATGGGATAGTTCTGATATATTGTCTATAACAAGGTAAAACTGTGATCGGAGCATACTATAGTGAGTTTCTAACAAAATTGCGCGAGAAAATTGTGAAAAAAAAATGCCGTGGAAAAGTGACCAAATATGTGCTTTTTTTGCGAGACAACGCCCCTGCTCATAAGTATTGTATTATACAGCAAGAGTAATTATTCAAATTGATTCTGAATTGGTTGACCATCCGCACTCTTCTCCAGATATTATTTATTCCCTAAGCTCAAAAGGATTTGAAGGGTAAACGATTTTCGATAAATAACGAATTCATATTGTGTCGTTGGGGAGTAGAGGAAATAATGTTGAATAAGTCCAATTTTGTTTTAAAAAATGAAGATGTTTGCTACTGTTGGCTTAAGTACTTTATAATGCCTCCACGTTTATGTGTAAAACAGTATTAGTAGGTTAAAACTTATTTTTCAAAATGTATCATAATAATACACAAAGTTGACAAATGATAATTGAGGATACTTTAAATTTTAGTGAATTTTCTTAGAAAAAATTCACTAATGCGGAGATTCGAATTTTGATAAAAATTCTTCAAAGAGCGCCAACTAAGGACCCAAGAACCCATATCCGGGTTCAGTTTCAATTTTTTTATGTGTATATATATATATATATATATATATATATATATATATATATATATATATATAACCGATTTTGATAAAATTTGGCAGCTACCTTCCTTTTGTTAGTGACTTGGATAAGTTCGTTACCTAGGAAAATCGAACCAGGTTTTCCGAGAATATTTGGGATTTTCTTTCCAAAATAAAATAGAATATATATATATATATATATATATATATATATATATATATATATATATATATATATATTCTCCGAAAATATATAGAGCGTTGGTGACCAAATTTGATACGTAGGTTGATGATATGAAAAGTTAACTATATACCAGAATTTAGATCTCTATGTTACAAGAAAACAAAGTTATAAGCATTTAATAAAAAATGTTTGGTGCCAGATTATTTCTAGGATAACTTACTACCATATCGCACTTGTAGCGTCCAGACTTTAATACACCTATGCTCAGTTTCACAAAGCTCGATTAAATGTTTAGCGGTCGGTTAGTTAATCAAGACTTCAGACGACCAATCACAGACTACGATTCGGGTTTGTGCCATGAAAACCAAATATTTTGAAGTTGTGATTGGTTGTATTAAGCCTTGATTAACCAACCGGCCGTTAAATATCTAATCGACCTTTGTGAAACTGGCCACTAACCAAAATATCTATCAAACTATTAGGTATATGATTTCTATCCACGGTGTATAATATAAATACATAGTATTATCCTCCACATTGAAATATGCACATATAAGTATGAACTGGGTTAGTTTGCCATAGAATTAGAATCATTTCCACTATCTTGAATCGAATACTTAGTACTTAGGCAATCTAATTTTCATTACCGCCTCGTAGTTATTATATTTAGCCATATATTAATTAATTGTAGCTAACTTTCCAAAATTATTGATCTAAAAATAGTCTTATTGAGGCTGAACCACTGCATATTGTGTACGTTCAGATGCGTTAACATCTATTACTTGAAAACACAAGCCTTTCTTTTTGTGCCAGAGTCTTAAATAAATTAGGTGTGTGTTCACCATCTGCGCCGAGGTAAAAACCAATCAAGTATTCTTACCTGGGGAGCCGAGATCTTCGTCTCTCGTACCTGTTTTATAAACATACCACCTTGTAAAAGGTTTTCAATAGCCACAACAGATAGTAGACCAGCTAAAAAGCTGAAACTTCCTTGATATGTCAAATTAAAACGTCATCACGATCTCTTACTATTTCCTGATATCAGTATTGTAATACTGCTGGCATGAAATATATATTTTTAAATACAAGGTTAATTTAATTGGTGTTGAAGATTTTAAAAAGACGAATTGATCAAAATATGTTTAGTTTCTTATTAGATTTCTAACAATATCACCTCTAATAGAGAACTAAAATAAATGGAGACAAATCTATTTATCATCAAATTTTAAAATACTGTTTAATCGTCATTATTAAAAGAGAATCGACTATATATATATATATATATATATATATATATATATATATATATATATATATATATATATATATATATATATATATATATATATATATATATATATATATATATATATATATATATATATATATATTGGAACAGCCAGATGAAATAATTTCATAATTTCAATTATTGTGCATGTTTATAAAAAATTCCGAAACCCGTCAATTCTAGATTTAAAAATAACATCCAGCAACGTGAAAACTTCATACATATATTCAACCCCTTTCGAGTGACAGTTGCAACTCCCAAATTTTTAAATAGGAAGTAGGAGCTTGTGATACACCACCTGAGAGATATTTTCATTTTCTATTCAAAAATGCTATGGTTTTAGTTGCTCGTCAGTATAATACACTGACTAACCTATTTTCAAAAACCTGAGCTTCAAAAACTGCCTGATCAAATTTCACGTAGATGTAAAGGTAAATGATACCGATTAAAGGTGTTAAAAATGGTTGTTTAATAGTCTATATGACCAAGCGGTCGAGTTTACATATCAGTAACCGCGGTTTTCGCTCTAAATTATAATCCGTAGATTAGTTAACAGGTTTTCGACCGAAAATCCAAGTCGAAAGACTAATAAATCGACCGGTTTTCACAAACTATTATTTGATAGTCTATATGACCAAGCGGGAGAGTTTTCGTATCAATAACCGCGGTTTTTGCTTTAAATTATAACTGGTCGTTCAGATAACTGGTTTTCGCTCACAACTCTAAGTCGAAATGAATAATCAATCGATCGGTTTTTACAAACGATGACTTGATAGTCTCTATGACCGAGCGGACGAGTTTTCGTATCAATAACCGCGATTTTCACTTTAAATTATATCTGGCCAATCAGTTAACCGGTTTTCGACTGCAACTCCAAGTCGAAATGACTGATCAATCGACCGGTTTTTAAAAACGATTATTTGATAGTCTATACATGACCAAGCGGGCAAGTTTTCGTCTCAATAGCCGCGATTTTTGCTTCATCTTATAACTAATCTATCAGTGAACTGGTGTTCGACCGCAACTCCAAGTCAAAATGACTAAACAATCGACTGGTTAAAAAAACATAGTCTAGATGCCTGACCGACCAGTTTTGAGTATCCATAGCCACGGTTTTTGCATGAAGTTATAACCGATGGAGATCGGGTACCCGGTTTGCGTTCCCAGCCGTGTTATTTAATCAATTTCTTTCAGATTTAATTTACATTTAGGTAATGAGGCACGATAATATTGTGTTTCATACCTTGGTTATTAATTTATTTTCACGCCAACAAAGTGACTAAACCATGCATCAAATATTACGATTATCTTGACATATGTTAACAATAAATTAAAACGTACAAGTCGGCATGAGTTTGTCCTATCTCCTAACATTTCACAACATTTAGTTATCAGAACCTCATGCACTCCACAAGTATCAATTATTTCAATTAATATAATGTCACTAACGTGATCGTATCAGATAAAGGTGTGAAATACATATGTGCCGACCCACAATATGTATTTATTATTTGTAACATACGAATTGTTTATACTTAAATACCAGGCACGGACTATTAAATGATACCTCTGATATATGCTTAGACTCCCGTAAAAATAGTGCGTTGACTTACAATATCACCGTCCTTCAGTCCTTAAAGGAAAGTAAAATGAATAGCTTTAGTTTCTGATTATTTATTTGGCCATTCCTGGAAATAGAAATTATTTTGACACAAGAATTTGTTACTCTCTGGGTGAAAATTATGAGATTTCAAGAAAATATCTTCCAGCAAGCGCGGGCCCTAACCTGCAACTTAAAGAAAAATCTTTCTTATCTTTAGGGGTCTATTTCTCAGAACTCACTGCTTCAAATTCCAAAATAAGGCATCGTTCTAAAGAGCTTTATACCGGCTCTCAAATGATGTGCTACTAAGGATTTAAGGGTGGTTTGCACCACTGCTTAAGTTTGGTGTTGCTATATTGAAAAGAAGCCTAAAAGTCTTCCCCCTTGAAAGATAAGTTTACCTCTGAGCGATTTTCAACAAATCACGATAACTGTCCTGAAACGCACCTGTTTTGTTTTCAAGCGGCCAGCCTGTATGTACTTTATAAATTGTTTTCACAAATGTCAAGTAAAACTTTAAAGTGACAGGCTTACATAACGTTATTATTTCTGACAGCGTGTGACATGAAGATATGAGTATTTTTCCACTTATACTTTTATTTACTTCCACAGGTTCAAATTTTTTTTTAATTACAGATGAGGTATATAATTTGAATTCTATGTATTTTTCAGCAAATTTTCGTATAAAAAGTTATTGTGGAAAAATGATTGCGAATTCACGTGAAAAAAATGTGTTATCAAATTTTCGTGTAAAAACTTTTTTAACAGTTTTTGAAAAAATATTTGTATGTAATTTTTCTGTAAGATTACTTAGCCAATCTTTGTAAAAAAAATGGCAAATTTTCGTGAAACTTAATTGTTCTCTAATTTTCATGTAAATATTTTTTGTATTTCTCTCAAAAACCGTTCTGTGAATAATTATAACTTGACTGGTGAAGTTTATGTGGAAATTGCTTGGATTGGTTCGTTGGCCAGGAATGTCAGACCAGTTTTTTTGAGAAAATTTTAATGATTGGGAAATTTGTGTACTTTTTCAAACAAAAAGTTATTTTTATGAAATATGGTAAATACATACAGCTATACAGGTTATACTGTCTACTAAATTTAATGTCTTTTTTAAAAAGCATATTCAACATTAAAAAGATTGTATGAAAATTCGCCACCATAACGCATTCACTACGCCCAGACTTTTTAATGTTTAGAATTTGATAAGAAATAAATAAGATAAGAAATTTTGCTTTGGTCTTCAACTTCTCGAAAGTCACACTGTCAAATGACATTTAATATTTTTATTTCAGCTTAGTTGTATGGGTTGCTATGTTTTCTAATTGAAATAATTAGAGCGAAACCGGTCTACTTCTAATTGTTGTGAGAATGCATCTAGCCTTACATACTTTGTCCCTATATTAGGGTAGAAATGGGCCAGGGCTGACAATTTACTAAATTGTTAGTTAGTTTTATACAGTCTCTATTTTTTTAACACTTTTTGTTATTTGGAGTTGGCGTGAGAACATACTACTTGGTTCCGCAACTAGGTGGCGGCACGTCTACCACACTCACTTAGTGAAATATCTCGTCAACGAAGCCCGATCTGGGAAGGAGTTACTTTTGTTTAATGCTTAATATTCGATTTTACATGTATAATTTCATTTTCGTCCTTCAGCTACCGAACACCCTGTAAGTTGTAACAAAAGATCAACCTTATTAGATACATTATATGCCGTTATGGTTTTACGTTACCGCTTTTCTATTGGAAACTTAAGGCCGATCCGCTATTAGTACGCTGGATTATTATACGTAAGATCCTGTCTTTAGGTGCAAGGGTTTGTTGCTAAGAGGGGCTTTAGGAGACAATAAGGACATTTAATTTTAAGTTTAATAAGGGAACTAGACACTTTTTTAATTTGTCGTAATAATAATTGTATAAGTTAGTTAAATTGGTATTGTAATTATTTGACACAAATTTAGCATTATCACGTTTCAAAGTAGGCAGTGTTTATACAAAAACAATGAGTTGCAAATAACAGGAATACCATTAATTTGCAATCTGCAGTGTAGAATAATGCTGATTAAGAATGTATATTAGTTGTTAGGAGAATATAATTTATGTAAGTTATATAGAGCTGTTTGTACATGAAAACTTTTCTATTTTTATTAAAATAGTTACATCGTTACTATATCTGCCTAGTCAGTGATAATTTCGGTGATCCAGTATTACCCTAATACATCTTCTTCCTATCCTTTAACTTGGTCCTTACTCACTAAACATGGTCCTTCGAGCCGGATATCTTTGTCGCAACATTGTACCTTAAAACATAAAAAGGGGTATTTGGAGACTTGGTTAAACTCTAAAGGAATTTTGATTAGATATCCTTTTCCTGGAGGGATAATGAATGTAAAAATAAGGTCATTAATGCTCACTGTTTTACCAACGGCACTGGTTTCTGAAAAAAAATGGTATGTACCTTTCTAATAACCTAACCGCACTAAGGATATTTTTTTGAACAAAATATTTCTCTGATTTCAGCGGGTGATCAATAAAAAAAACAGTTTATCCTTATCTAAGCCCACATTTATTACCATTGTAACGTAATGTTTTAGGTACGTTCATTTACTTTTTGGAATTTCTGGGTGTTCAACCGTAAAATCCGCTCCTGTAACTTAAACAATTGAGCAATAATTAATCCTAATTTCTTGGAATCGTACGGATATCAGCAAATAGAAATACAGGTATTCGTGCTAAGTGGCAGTTAATAAACGGGATGTGAGGTGTGGTGGGCAACAATTCAATGTTATTGTCTCCTTTAATCATATATGCAACATAACGTAATAATATTTCACTTGCACTCATGGGTAACATGATAATGAACATAATGTGTTGATAAAGTATTATGTTTATAAATATAAGATAGTAAAACATCATGTAGAAATGTTTCTTGATTTAAAAGGTAACTTGAAATGTTTAAAAAATGAGACGACAATAAATTGAAAAATTCGGGACGCAGCAAGTGCGTTATGGTACCGAATTTTGATTAAATGCTTCAAATTTGAACTCAATTTGCTATAAACCTAGAAAGTTGAATTTTTGTACATAGTAAGGGCATTACCAGGGAAACATATTTACCAAATTTCATCAAAATAACTTAGAACACCGGTTTCGTTTAAATCAATTTAGTATTTTTTGAGTTATCGCTAGGATACATACACACACACACACAGACACAAGCTCACAATATTATTAACTTAGTAAATATAGTGAATGGTACGTCACTTTTAGTGAATTTTCTTAGAAAAAATTCACTAATGTAGAGATCCCGACTTTTGAATTTTGAAAAATTTTTTCAAATGAGTGCGAACCAGGACCACTAGAACCCATATCCGGGGTCGGTTTCAATTTTTGTATCTTAAATAAAGTAACTCTGTACTAAATACTCGATATATTTCGCCTGAATTTCCAGGCATCCCCAGGAGCTTTGAAATAATGAATAATGTTAACATAACACCTAGATTATGCAACAAAGAACACTTACAGCACTGTAACTAGTTGAAAAGCAAAGCCAGAAACACCAAAATAGAGAAGCTCTGCCACAAATACATGCAAAAAACCGGAAGCGAAACAACCATTTTAAAAACTACATGTAACTTTATGCGAACATTTATACGTTAAAAACATTCACAGCCAGAAACACCAAAACAGAGAAGCTCTGCCACAAATACATGCAAAAAACCGGAAGCGAAACAACATTTTAAAAACTACATGTAACTTTATGCGAACATTTGTACGTTAAAAACATTCACAGCCAGTCATGAAAAAGCATTAAAAAAAACTTAGCAAAGTTGAAATATTAAAAAAGCTTTGAAAATTCACGTTTAAGAATTTGGACATCTAACCCCATTTTTCACGTTAGACACCGACCATAGACATCAGTGACAACTGCAAACCAAGAAACAATAGTTGATCATAGACTATTGTTACTCTATTGATGAAATTTATAATTTATTTTCTTATTCTAAATTACAGAACCAGCCAACAAGACCTATCAAATAGTATTACATAACTATATATGTTACTAAAATTTTGAATATCTGATTTGGAGTTCATAGTGTTATTTTCCAGAATATGACACATTTCCAGAAGGGAACGTTTTTTCAGATTGGTTTCTCTATCCAAAATTTTGACATTATCAAAATATATGTTATGACCCAATGTTGATACTTGATGTGCCAATGCACATCTATCAGGTCTAAGTCTGGAGTCACTCCTATGTTGACTAATCCTCCTACCAACAGACTGACAGAGGTCTGACCTACATAACAAAGAGAACAGTTTTTACAGTCCAACTTATAGACCACATCACGTTGTTTATACACCAGAATTTTGTCCTTGTTGTTAGTGAAAACGTTTTTGTTGGTCAAAACATTATATTTGGCCACTTTGATGTCTGTAAAATCTTTGAAAGTTTTATAAGTCTGTGTGTTAGTCCACCGATGTAAGGCAACACCGCATATTTGATATTCAATCGTGGGTCAGGGATGTCCCTCCCACCATGTAAGGGTGGAGAAGGCCAATGCTACAAATCTTTAATGGATTTGATGATCACATTAAATTTACTGTTAAGAGGGAGACGGATAGAAGTGTTCCCTTCCGTGATACTAGAGTATATAGAAGTACCGAAAATTCCATTAAGTTTGATTGGTATAGCAAGCCTTCCAGTTCTGGAAGATATATAAATTTGATTCATATCATGATGAGAAATTGAAATGGAACGTTATATTGGGCATGAAGAGGCGGATTTTGGATATTTCCCACCCATCCTTCTAACATGGAGCTTTATGTCGTTTTGCCGATATGATGGTGAAGAATGGTTATAAAAGAAGCTACATGATGAAACTACTTTTCAGCGTTCCATCCAAACCAGCACCTGACCGAGCAGCTGATAGGCCTTCTCCACCATTACATGGTGGGAGGGACATCCCTGGCCCACGATTGAATATCAAATACGCGGTGTTGCCTTACATCGGTGGACTAACATACAGACTTATGAAACTTTCAAAGATTTTACAGACATCAAAGTGGCTAAATATAATGTTTTGACCAACAAAAACTTTTTCACTAACAACAAGGAAAAAACTTTGGTGTATAAACAACTTGATCTGGTCTATAAGTTGGATTGTAAAAACTGTTCTCTTTCTTATGTAGGTCAGACCTCACAGTCTATTGGTAGGAGGATTAGTCAACATAGGAGTGACTCCAGACTTAGACCTGATAGATGTGCATTGGCACATCATGTATCAACATTGGGTCATAACATAGATTTTGATAATGTCAAAATTATGGATAGAGAAACCAATCTGAAAAAACGTTCCCTTCTGGAAATGTGTCATATTCTTGAAAATGACACTCTGAACTCCAAAACAGATCCTCAAAATTTTAGTAACACATATGGTTATGTAATACCATTTGATAGGTCTGATGGCGCCTCTATGTTGGCCGGTTCTGTAATTTAGAATAAGAAAATAAATTCTAAATTTTATCAATAGAGTAACAATAGTCTATGATCAATGATCATTTCTTAGTTTGCAGTTGTCACTGATGTCTATGGTCGATGTTTAACGTGAAAAAATGGGGTTAGATGTCCAAATTCTTATACGTGAATTTTTCAAAGCTTTTTTAATATTCTAACCTTGCTAACTCTTTCTTATGCTTTCTCATGACTGGTTTTATTTTAAATGTTTTTAACGTACAAATGTTCGCGTAAAGTTACATGTAGTTTTTAAAATGGTTGTTACACTTCTTGTTTTTTGCATGTCTTTGTGGCAGAGCTTCTCTGTTTTGATAATTCTGGCTTTGCTTTTCAATTAGTTACAATGCTGTAAGTGTTTTTTGTTGCATAATCTACGTGTTATGTCAACATTTATTCATTATTTCATTGCTCCTGTGGATGCCTGGAAACTCAGGCAAAATATATCGAATATTTAGTACAGAGTGACTTTCTTTAAAATATAGGCCTCAATTTTTTGGTCGTAACTACCCTTAAATATACAAATATTAGCCCGCTAACGTATATATATATATATATATATATATATATATATATATATATATATATATATATATATATATATATATATATATATATAACATAAAATTATGTGACAAACTCTAGTGTCATTTTTGGTCTTAAATAAAATTGAATGTTTTGGCAAAAATATGGATATGTTAGGATGAATTGTAAATGGAAAAGTAGAATAAAGATCTGAGGATTTGCTGCAAATGAAGGCAACGGTTATGGCATCAGATGGAAAAAATTGGAAGCAAAAAGAAATTTGATTTGGTATGTCAAAATTTGAAGTGTGAAATTTGGATTCTTACTGTCAAGCAATTTTGGATATAATATTTTATATTAAATTACGTTACTGTACACCACAAGTCGTTGACTTATTGTATGAGCGTACTGTATAATTTACACAAATAAATAAATAAATAAATAAATAATACATATATATATATATAT
Organism: Tillus elongatus; assembly: GCA_964006375.1. Taxonomy (NCBI): domain Eukaryota; kingdom Metazoa; phylum Arthropoda; class Insecta; order Coleoptera; family Cleridae; genus Tillus; species Tillus elongatus. The sequence goes on along the minus strand of OZ023267.1, from coordinate 49,617,122 downwards.
ATATATATATATATATATATATATATATATATATATATATATATATATATATATATATATATATATCACACCGATAACTCAAAAAATAATGGGCCGATTTTGCAAAAATCTGGCATTAATCATCCCTTTGTAAGTGGCTTGGATAAGTTCGTTAGCCAGGAAAATCGAACTAGGTTTTCCTAGAAAATGTTGGGTTTGCTTTCGGAAAAAAAATTATCTTCAAAATTAAAAAAAGCTATGGTAATCAAATTTCGTACACAAGTTTATGTCATTAAAAGGAAACTATATACCAAAATTTAGACTTCTATGTTACAGGAAAAAAAGTTATAAAAAATATTTGTGAAAATCTATGAAAATTCACTACCATAACGCACTGGCTGCGTCCAGACTTTCACTTGTTGTTATTGTCAGATTATAAAAGGTTTTGTAAGGATGTAAAACAAAGAATTGTTGAATATAGAAAGGGGACTGATTATGCTGGGTACATCAGGAATGCAACAGACAAGGCGAAAGCAACCTGTAGGGTCGTTACCAGCAACCAGCTTAAATCATTTAGAGTATACTCAATCACAGGAAAAGCCAATGCTTTCATGGCCTGAATCTTATTTCTTCCTGTTAGCTCCATCTTCAAGACAAGTCTTAGTCTTCTGTATTTCTCCCGCCTGACCCCATCTTTCATCTTTTAGAGCTATACACCCCCTCGCTCTTCTAATTCTAAGTTTTTGTAGCTCCCTTCCCGATGAAGATGGTTTATTGCATCTTCCTCTATAAGAATATTGTTTTTCGTTCCAGCCTTCCTCTTTTGAAAATTGCCTTTGCTAATTTATCCAGGCTCAAGCTCATGTTTATGTCCTTGATATACTCTCTCACAGTGTTGGGTAAGCTTTGAAGCTCTTTCTCATCACGTACAGGGAGCTTTAGGTTATCCATGTAAAGAAGGTGGTCGAGTTTTTGTAGCTCAGATATTCGATATCCCGCTGTTACGCCTTACAATTTATTATTAAGCCGTATGAGTGCCATGTAGTACAGTAAAGGCGAGCGGGAATCCCCCTGGAAAATTCGGCGTCTTATAGTACCAGTTTCAATGGGGCCTGTTTTGGTCTTCAGACGAGCTGTGTTTTTCAGGTTCTCACGGATTTGGATAAGAAATTGACAATATAGGGGTTAAAGCGATACATTTCAAGAACATATCCAACTCAGGAGTGTGGCACGTAGTCATAAGCCTTGCGGTAGTCTATCTATAGTCTATCTATCTATATTATTATTATTATTATATAAATTTATTTTTATATACATAACAGATCACCATATCCTTATACTCCCAAGTGTCATATCATGAAAATAATCATTCATTGAGAGATGTCAGTTATTATTGTTACAGGTAAATTACATATTCAATCAAAAAGTGTAATATGCAGGTGTCGCCGTATATGCAATGATTTTGTATTCAAATGAAATGTAAATTGAAACTGCAAAAAAGGATTTTATCATTCGACTTGCACCCACTTATCTTTTTTCCAGTCTGTAAAGAGGACCTCTCATGTATAATATTACTTATCTTGTGTTAAGATAAACATTGGACTATGGCAAGTGGAATATATGCCAAATTAAACAACCTAATTATTTAGTAAAACTGTTACAGTTTTATTATATAGCGATTTGTCATACAAAACACCTTGTCGCGGAAAAACCTTGGGCTGCAAATTTATTTGCTATTAATGAACTATATGAATGATTAATCGGTCAGCTAACTAATAAAGGATTAGATCCTTTGATATACGCTTTGCTAATGTAATTAGAATTCTTAGAAAACACTTTTTTCTTGCGGAAAAGTGATTAGAATAAAGAATGAATTAGTTGCTATGTAACAAACATGTATGTCTCTTGTTATCACACTCAAGATGACATATAAAAGTTATTCTTTGTAAACAGACAAATGACATGGAATTTATTTTGTATGGCTGTGAATAGAAAACATAAATGAAGAGGGCAGTTCCAAAACTCGCCTTATCCATAATATGTGAAGACTCAGAATTTCCAAAAAGCTGTTTATAAGTACGGCAAAGACTGTAAAGTACAAATCTCATATGATACCAGTTTTTGCCAAAAATTTTGAGAAGGCTGGGTTTGGTAATACATAAATTGTTAGAGCTAAAGTTTACACACTTTATTTTATGACACAGTAGTATTATAAATAAAATAAGTTTTAAATGACAACCATATTTTGTGCTGTTTTTTCCATAGACCTGCTTACTACTTAAATGACGATGAAAAAACATTGGTACCTTACATAACAATTTTTTAGAAAAAATAGCATTATTTACTTTAAAAATGGAAACGTAAGTTTAATGGAAAAATATTGAACCAAAGAATGTGTGTGTGTTTTCTTTCTTTAACGTAGGCCTATTTCCGCGACTATGGACAATCACCGACGCCAGGGAGCAGTTTCACCTCACTATCCTGGAAATTTTGCCGAACCCCAGTCTTTCTGTAAGGAGGGTAGAGATCTTTAACGTGCCCAAAATCACATGGACACGGAACCGGCGGCTTTACGCCCCCTCCGAAGGGCGGAGCGTGCAGACATTCAACTTGCTCAAATACAATGCCAGAACCTCGGTTGATGTTAATGTTACAGTTTGTACTAAAAAAGTGGAAGGAGCATCCTGGGATCGAACCCAGTACCCTTCGGTTCAAAGGCATACGTTTATTACATTATGACATATTTTGCTTAAATAGATTTTGTACATATTTAAATTTACATTTATTTACTGTCACTTGCCACATTACCTATTATCACAATTAGTTTCTCCCATTTGAACGCACACGCCTACTACCGTGCCTTCCACGGGCTCGTAACACTTCTTCACAATATCAGCTTTGACTCTCTTCTTACAATAAAAAATCTGGACGCAGCAAGTGCGTTATGGCAGTGAATTTTTATAAAAATGCTTTGAATATCAAATATGTATTTTTAATGCAAGCAGTCATCAGTTTGGTTACCGGTATAACCTATATAGTAGAAACAATGTGCCATATTTTATAAAAATAACTTATTGTTTGAAAATGTACAAAAATTTTCCGACAATAAACTTTAAACGTTGGTTCCTAGCCAACAAACCTTAGGTTAATAGCAAATTGAGTTAGTCTCGGTCTCCTCGTTGACGAATTTTTTGTACGAAAATTCGCTAAAAATTATGGACCGTTAAACCATAAACTTAACTAAAACTACCGCTAAAGCATCAAAGAGAAAATAACTAACCTGTTGCATATCAGCACCTTTTGTAAAACTTCGATATGTGTTGATAAAACATAACAAACACTGTTTAATCCACCCTCTAACATTAATAAAGGAATAATTTGCACTTGTATATAAAAATTTCCCAAATAAGACAAATAATTCCTCGACTCAAACAAATAAACATATAAGCAATCTCATATCATACGGTAGACGTCAGTTACAGCGTCTAACAGACCTGCAGATGCTCCGTTACCAAGGCAACGCCTACTAGATCTCATAATATAAGCAATTGTCAATAAAACGCGGTGATTTAAAAATAAATGATTCAAATTTGAATAGCTCAGTTTCCTGTAAACCTAGAAAGCTGAATTTTGGCACGTAGTTAGGTCTTCCCCAAAGCAATATGTACACCAAATTTTATCGAAATATCTTTGTAATTTTCGGAAAAAAAAATTTCTTTGAAAGAAAACTCAAAATTTTTCCCGGAAAACCTTGTCCGATTTTCCTGGCTAACGAACTCATCCAAGCTATTAATAAAAAAAATGCACTTGCCGAGTTTCATCAAAATCGGTCAATTATTTTTTTAGTTATCGGTTGGATACATATATATATATATATATATATATATATATATATATATATATATATATATATATATATATATATATATATATATATATATATATATAAACATATAAAAATCGAAAATGATCCCGAATATGGGTTCCAGGGGCCCAAATTCGCGCTCATTTGCAAAATTTTTTGCAAAGTCTCACCATCGATACCTCTCTATTAGTGAATTTTTTTAAATAAAAATTCACTAAAAACAATATGCAAGCTCTTTCGAGTGAGCATGGTATCTGGATATATAGCTCTGATTAAACAATTCAAATACTGCATATCTTGCTGACGGTAAACATTCGGTGCAAACAGTCGATCATTTATTTGAAGCAACTAACACATTAATAATCTGGCACTTTTCTCTGCCACATTCTATACCTGCCTTCAAGGATTCATAGAGCGCTGCAACTTCCAAAAATATTTTCCTTTGCACAGTATGGTTTTCACTTACATAATAAGGAAACCGTTGTAGATTACTTTATTTCAATTTTTTCCCTTCTATCATAGAGTTTCCATAAAATATATTCTTGTTATTAATCTCAAAAACTTTTCTACCTACTCCACGTGTACGACTATAATAAAATTTCAGAAATAAAACTTTATTGTCTATGTATTCTACGTGAAGTGACTTTGAGAGAAGTGTTGATCTTGAGAGGAGTGCTGACCTTGAGAGGAGTGTTGAACTTGTGAGGAGGCAGCCTTGAGCGGATTGTTGACCTTAAGATGAGGCAACCTCTGAACCTAAGAAAACAAACTAAATTTAGCGCAAATGTTCAAATGGTTCTTGACCTACCATTTGGCATTGACTGATACTAGTGTATACACTTTTTACACTCCGCTCAAAAATGTCAGCACTAATTTGCTCCACATCAGCGCAAATTCTTTGCTGTAGCCCCGCCAAATTATTTGGTCTATTGAAATATTTCGATTTTGAATAACCCCACAGAAAAAAATTCAAGTCTGGGGAAAGCAGTGGCCACTCAATTGCTCCTCCACGCCCTAACCACCTTTCGGGAAATGTGGCATCTAGATATTGACGGACAAACGTCCGTAATTTTTTCAAATAATCACAAGGCAGATGTGCCCCATCGATATGGATATATTTGATTTCAACAAGACGGGGCTGGGCGCCTCTTCACTTTATTGTAGACGCACTAAATCTAATCGTAAGGAATTTAGGTATCGTACTGCTGTCCGGTTATTCCCATCCATACATTCACTTTGCCATGACGTTGACTGTGGAGTATTGAGTCCAATGAGGATTTTCCCGTAACCCATACCTTGAGTTGTGACGATTTTCTGTCCCATTCAGGCAAAAAGTGGCTTCGCAGCATGACATTAATTAATTGTTCACAAAAGTGAAAACGGCGGTCTGAATCATTATCGTTTACCTCGTGTATCAATTGCACTTTGTAAGCATGATACTTCTCTTTGAACAATTTTACCACTTGATCCACGTTGTTATTTAGGGCTAGTTGCCTTGTAGAATGGTGTGCATGTTTTTCAGGTTCAAGCAATATATCCAATCTGACTTCCTCACTTACTTGAGGTCGACTTTGTCGAGGCAAAAGAATTTGGCAACCAATATACTTACTTGCAATTGGCGGTCTATCAGGATGTGTTTGGTTAAATAACTCGCGTGCTTCCTGATGACTTCTAAGCCTGTTGTCATGTACAATTATCATTAATATTTCTATTCGAATTAGAATTCATTACTTTTATCACTTTTACACTTTCACCACTAAGCCTATTATCGAATTTAAACGGCATGTAATAATTGAAATTAATTTATCATTATTGTCTTTATTCGATGAATTCCAAATCCATACTGCCATAAAAGTCCGATAGATAACTGAATACTGATATCAGCAAATAAACAATAAATAATCACCCAAACTAAGAAATTTGCTCAATATTGCTTGCTCCTAGTGCTGCATTACAGCTAAAGCTTCTATTTATGGTATGGTGCCACCATTCGGTGCTGGTAAGACTACTTTAAACTTGAAAAAAACAAATTAGGAAGGTCGAAATTTGCTTAACATTGCTTGCTGATGGTGTTGCATTACAGCTGAGGCTTCTATTTGTGGTATGGTGCTACGATTAAAAGCTGGTGGGGCTGTTGTAATATAGCTGGGGCTTCTATTTGTGGTACGTTTGTGGTACGATGTGACATTTCGGAGTTGGTAAGACTGCTGTAGGATAGCTGGGGCTCTAATAGGAAGCTGACTTCCCACCATTAAGCACGTGGGTTGACTCCCACAGCAGAAGCTTCTTTTGATTTCTCTACTAGGAGGTTGATTGAGATTTGTCTTTCCCAGTAGAACGGTTTGAAGTATATCTCCCACTAGGAGCGGGATGACTGAATGAAACTGACATTTTACCTACTTCATTTTTCCTCTTTTAACATTTAAATACCTACTTAAAGTTTTAATCAGAATTTTTTTTTATCAACACTCGTCCTAAAATTTGTAGGCTTCAAAGTCAATTGACATTCCAAGTCAACTTATAACATATCAGTGGTCTCGTCATAGAGTAAAATGTGACTCGGTGGAATGAAGTAAAATGACGTCATAGCGGCTACACGAGCTTAGCATTTTTTTAATAATGCGGAGAAATAAATTGTCTTTAATAACTGAATGCTAAAATAGTATTAACAGGAGCTGAATATTCAGTCATATTAGCAGGCATTGATGAGTAACTTTTTATTAAATTCTATCCATAACCTATTAAAACAGTCACGTGAGAAAATTACTACAATATTAGTAATTTTATGTCCAATATTTCACGTTCATCTGCTGGATTAAAATCAGATGTACTTGGTGGCTATTGGTTCCGTATATCATATATAATTTGGACGGCTAAGGGTTGTTTCCAGATTGGTGAGGTGAAACTATTTCTGAGCGTCGGCAATTGGTCAAGGTCGTGAAAATACACCAAGAAAAAAAAACAACAAAATTGTCCCTGACCATAACATTTTACATCTTACTAGCTCAATATCAGTAGACAAACTGCAAACAGTGGTGGGTAGACAGTTTTCACTTTGCTTGTCTCATTATTAACAATATGTTTAATTAATAAAATTTTGTAGCTAAATTGTACATTGTAGATTGCTTGATGAGTCGTATAGGCCTTTAACCTCTCACCGCTGCGACACCAATGGGTCTTTTGCTCATGACTCTTTTCCCTACTAGTTGTCCAAAAACTTGAGACATTTTATGTAGTCCACTATCTTCTTGTGGGTTATTTTACCTATTTCCTTGGGTGTTAGGGTCACCCCTCGAAGGTATTTGAGCCTTTTGCAGAACTGAGCCACGTAGTCGCATCGAAAGTGTTCTATTGTTTCTGCTACTTCAGTGCAGTTTTCATTGCCGGACTTGCCCATCTTCATAAGGTGAGTGTCCTGTGAAAAGTCCTGTGACTTTTTCTCAAGTCGTTCCTGTTCAATCCAAGAAACAGTTCAGCCTTCTCTATTTATGTGGTTTTGATTGCCTTAAGCCTGGCGTTTTCCTCCTGCATGCCGGCATTTGGTTCTCCTCCCAAGTATCAAGTTCCATACGTGGCTTTCGTTAGTCCACAATAGGGCTCTGGATCATAAAATAGTGTTGTTGCTGCCCTTTTTGCAAAGCTGTCTGCTTCCTCGTTTCCTTCGATGCCTTGATGCCCTGGGACCTACATCAAAGTTACTTTGTTGTTCACAGCCAGTTGCTTCAAGGATTTTTGCATTCCCAGGTCAGTTTAGCCTCGGTCTCAGATTCTTTAGCACTGTCTCACTGTCCGACAAGATATATATCTCTATATTTCTGAGTATTTGTATTCACTCTTGTACATAGAGATTTACAGTCAGCATTTTTTCTTGGAAGGTGTAAGTTTTCCTAGAGATTTAGCGAGGCGAAAGTTGAGTCCTCCTATTCCCATTCCCGCTTCCTCCGTTTGTTTAGACCCGTCTGTATGCCATACAGATAAGTTGTTTGTCAGCCTTGCACTATCTTTGTCGTATGTTCGGCGGGCATTTGTGACCACGTTGAATGTAATTATGAAGTCCAATTTCGATGGCATTTGGTCTGTTGGTTTGGTAAGTGACTCTAGTGGAATAATTTTCAGGATTTTCAAGTGGCCAACCAAGTCTCCTGGTTTCAGTTAGTGTGCTTGGAATAGGCTTGAGCCACTTAGTGCTGCATCCGTCTTCACGCATATGTGCAGTGGAGCAAGTTTTAGCAATGGCTCTATTGCAGCTGTGGTGAATGATGCCATAGCTCCCGTTATTCCAAGACAAATCGGCCAATGCAATTTTTGCAATTTGCCTAGTGTTGAGGCTAGTTCCGTTTTGGTCCGTTTGCATATTGGACGATGGATTTGACCACAGTTTGGTATAGCCCGTATACCATCCTGGGATTCAACCCCCATGAATTTCTACGAGTCTACGGCATGTCCAGATTGCAGTTGTAGCTCTCCAAGTGTGTATTCCAATTCAGTTTTTGGTCTAAGAATATCCCTAAGTATTTAACTTCATTGGACAATTATATCTGTGTTCTATTCAGAATGGGAGCTTTTAAGTTTAGTTGGCGTCTGTTGGTGAATGTGACAAGAACTGTCTTATGAGGATTGACATTAAGTCCCTCTGTGTCACACCAGTTCTGTACTATATTCAGGGCTGTTTGTATTAGGCTGTATATTACAGCATCGTATTTTCCCTTTATTGTTATGACAATATCGTCTGCGTATCCTTGGACTGTGATTCAAGCTCCGCTCAATGTAGTCATAAGGTTACACCAACGAGCGACAACAGCAGCAGAGGTGATTATCCTTCTCCTTGAGTACAACCTTTTGCCGTCGTCACTGTTGCATTGGTTCCCTTTGTGGTGGCTGTGGTAACACGGCTTTTTAGCACCGACTCAATCCATCTTACAGTGGGGAATTCCACTTTCTTTTCTTGCAGGGACCGTTTGATGGATTGGTATGAGTTTTGTCAAAGACACCCTATATGTCAATAAATGCGCTAAGGGCTACTTCTTTGGCCACAAACGTTTTTCTGACCCCCCCCCCCCTCATTAAACAGTGTAGGGCGTCTAATGTCGATTTGCCCGCCTGATAGGCGAATTGTTGTACATGGAACGGTTTCTTTGTTAGGGTTTCGCTTTTAATGTATAGGTGTAATCCCTTTTCCATGGTCTTTAAGATCTTGAAGGAGCCCATGCTATAAATGAGGTCAGACTCCGCGAGCCCGCGAATCTGCAGGTAAAACAACTTTACAGTGGAAATCCCCGACCGCGAGGCATGGAGGGAGGAGACGCCGGGCATACCACGGGACGCGCTCTTCTGGTTCACGGACGGATCCGGCGGGGAGCGTGGGACGGGGACAGGTGTTTACTCGGAAGGACCGAGAGTAAGTCATAGTATTTCCCTCGGAGCCCATGCAACGGTGTTTCAGGCCGAAATGTACGCCATCCTGCACTGTGTGCGGGAGAACAAGAGGAGGGGCTACACCAACAAGCGGATCCTCATAGCCACAGACAGCCAGACAGCCCTTAAGGCACTAAGTAGCCCACGAGTAAATTCCTGGCCGGTGAGTGAGTGCTGAGACGAGACGAGCGACCTAGCTGGGCAGAATGAGGTGACCCTCATCTGGGTGCCGGGTCACTCGGGGGTCAAAGGCAATGAAGAAGCTGACAGTCTCGCGAAGAGAGGGTCAGCTGAACCACTTATGGGACCAGAACCGGCTCTGGGCGTGACAAAGAGCACTGCCAGGGGAGCTATTAAGTCCTGGGTCAGAAACCAACACAAGGTATACTGGGCAGACTGTCCAGGGCTCAGACATGGGAAGTCAATAATTGACGGACCCAGTTCAAAGAGAGCTGTGGAGCTGCTAAACCTTAGCAGAGGACAGCTCAGAAACACAACAGGTCTCTTGACGGGACACATGGCCGTCAAGAAACACCTGCATAAAATGGGGCGGTTCGAAGGGGACCTCGCATGCAGACTCTGCGGCGAGGGGAAGGAATCAGCCCAGCGCATCTTGTGCGAATGTAAAGCTCTGGTCCGCAAAAGACAACTGATCTACGGCCAGTCTAGACCGGAGACAGAGCAATATAAAATTTCACCCTACCAATCGCTGTGCAGACTAGTTCAAGGCACAGTGATTTTGGAATGGGTGGAGTAAGACTGAGGGTATGCACAATCAGCCAAAGGTTGCAGTGCTATCGGAGCGGCAAGGTCGCGGACGAGCCCTGAGGGGAAAAAATGGTCTTTAGGAGAAAGGGTGTGAGGTTAATCGGGCGGTAGGACTTTGCTTCGTCCATAAAGCGACGTCCTGTTTTTGGTATAAACACCACATTTGCCTATCTCCATGTATGTGGAATATAGCCCAGGATATTGTAGCTAAGGGCACTGATAAATTTTTTAGGAAAACTGATATTTAAACACTGTGTTGCTTTCACTTCTTTATACCATTTGCAAGTATGATGAAAATAATAAAAAACTACTTCCCTTGCATGCTATATTTAATGTTCCACCCACTGACAACGGACACATGGAATTTTTTAAAAATCTTAATATTTAAATGAATAGTGTTGCTCTTTCGTGACTACAATATTGTAAATAGAATGAACCAAGAAGCTTATTAAATAAACAATAACGCAACCAGGCATTAAATTATTCTCTAACAAGTGTGATGTTTTATTGCGAAGAGTGGGTTTTCTCTTAGACCGTATGCCACAGCGATGATAACTCACAGCATCTTTGTTATTACCATGAGATGATGGGAGAAAAAATCAGCTCAGCGTTGACAATATTCGAGCTAATGAGTTAAATCCGATAGATTTTCAATTATGGAAATATGTAATAGCGAGACAGGCTGGCTAGCAAAGCAAGTGCATAATTGTTGACGCAACTTCGTTTGGCCTTCATAGTTATGGAATGGGTGCGCTACACACCTAATATGAGGCGGTGTTATTTTCAGATTTTTTCTTCTTCCGTGTCCCTGAATAAACATATAGACAAGTAGTCTGTTGATTTCAGGATTTATTAGTAATCGAATGCATAAATTTCGTGGAAGCTATAAGACTTTATTAAAGAACAATGCTACGAACGTGAAACATAGATCATGTGCAACATACATTAGGCACGATTATAACGTAACTGATACGATATATCAAGTTATGACAAGTGAAAATGTTTAATGGAAAAACAGTAACATTTATGGTGAAGGCAGTTATACATTATAATTACATCTGAAAAATATAAATTCAATTATTGATTTCATATATATTTTGCAAACTAGAACGTGAGAAATATTTTACATTATTTATATGAAATATTTTTTAAGAATCGGCCTTGCTAGATAAAATTTGATATCTTAGTCCAGTCAAATGGTAAATTTAGCTCTGTAGGTCGAAAGAAAAAAAAACGGCATTTAAAGAAAAATAAATTGGGGTTTTCCTCAAAACGTCAAACTTGCGATTTAAAATGTCAAAATTGGTAACATTTAGGCAAAGAACTTGAATCTAATACGGGCTATGGAAATAAAATGTCTCAAGAAGAATGTTTTACAAACCATGAAGGCTTAGTTTCAACCGTCATTGTCATTTATTTTAATAAAATATTTCCAGAAAATTCATTTCAAATAGACCCTTTCTCTGATGATTGGCAGTAGTCTTAGCTATAGAGTTTATCGTTTAATGGTATATAGTTGTTGTAGAATTTTCGTAAAAAATCAATAAATCTGTTATTATACAACATATGAAAAAAAATATATATTAATTATAGGGTGTCTTGAGCTACATCTTAAAAAATTATTTATACAATCACAGGGTCGTTGGTGATACAAATTTTCTTTTTTTTTTTTTAAATCAAACACGCCTTATATTATTGCATTTTTACATTTTCCATCGAAATATAATTCATGTTTGTAAGAAAAAATATTCTGGACGCAGTAAGTGCGTTATGGTAGCGAATTTTGATCAAATGCTTCATATTTGAATAGCTCAATTTGCTATTAACCTATAAGGTGGACCAAGAAACGAGTTTTTTCGGGAAAACTTTAAGTTTACTTTCGAAAATTTTTGTACATTTTCAAACAATAAAGTTATTTTGATGAAACATGGCACATTGTTTTTACTATATAGGTTATACTGGTAACCAGATTTTATACCTGCTTTCATGAAAAAAAAACACACATATTTGCTATTAAAAAATATTTTTATGAAAATTCACTACCATAACGCACTTTCTGCGTCCAAAGTTTTGATGTGCTGAATAAGAATCTGGAATGCTCCAACAAAAATTTTGCCCGCATATATGAGAAATAATTTTAAAATAAACACACAAAATAATGTTTTTAGTGGTTTTCAGCTTATAACCTGCAAAGCAAGCTAACTACGGAAAAATGGTAAAATAAGGAGAAGAAAATTACCTACATTTTATGTTTCGAACATTTTTTTTGTACGTCGTATGGGTTCTACGCAAAGGGCGGTTGAAACGTCGAGAGAATCAGTAATTTTTGGAAAATAGCAAAGAACACGATTAATATATTATACGTTTTATTTCATGTAGGTAAACATTATTCTGTATGCTAATTATATATATATATATATATATATATATATATATATATATATATATATATATATATATATATATATATATATATATATAATTTCTGTACAATTTATAATTATTTAAGTATTAATACAAGCCCACTAGACACCGGTTCCATTTCTTCAGTGCAGCCTTCCAGTTCCTCTCCGTCTAAAACAAATAAGCAGTGACTTAATTCCAAATACTTGACAATTTATAAAAAAGTTCGGGACGCAGCAAGTGCGTTATGGTAGTGAATTTTCATTAAATTTTTCAAATTATAACTCAATTTTCTATAAACTTAGAAAGTTGAATTGTAGTATGTAGTAAGGTCTTGCCCAAGGCAACATATCCACAAAATTTCATTAAAATAGCTTAGCAATTTTCGGAGAAAAAAAATTTTCCAAAAGAAAACTGGTTAACGAATTCATCCAAGCCATTAATACAAGAAAGGTACTTGCCGAGTTTCATCCCAACCGGTTCGTTATTTTTTGAGTTATTGGTTGCATACATATATACATATGTATATATATATATATATATATATATATATATATATATATATATATATATATATATATATATATATATATATATATATATTTGTGTATATGTATTAACCTTATAAAAATGGAAACTGACCCCGGATATGGGTTCTAGGGGTCCTAGTTCGCGCTCATTTGAAAAAAATTATGCAAAGTGTCGCCATCGACACTTTTCTGTTAGTGCATTTTTTAAATAAAAATTCACTAATAATAGATATGAAAGCAGGAGCTATTAAAAAATTATTTAGACACCCTAATAAATAGCGACGAAGAAAATAAAGGTGAGATAGAATTACTTATGTATAGCCATCCTCTGCTTCTTCTTAAATTTCTGCAACGAGCATGTTATTGCAGCTAATCTCGCAGTTCCGGCACATATTGGCACAGTTAAGGCCTGCCATTTTGCATCTACAGTTGATCTGACAGGTCTTAATGCATTTGCAAGAAATAAATTTTACATCACCTTTTGGTGCTGGTGGCTGGAGCCTTGGTACTGGCTACAGATCACCTTTGGTTGTCTTCCAACGCCATTGCTCAGGATCCTTATTATTTCCAAGCCATTGTTGTACTTGAAGTTATGCTCTCAACGAATGTTGCTGTGCTGCAGCCTCGGTAGGATGTAGGGACTCTAAATGGACTGTTGTTCAATATGTAGACTAAAGGTAGCATTTATACCTCAATTGGTTTAATGACGTGCCTTCCTTGTCAGTCAATTTGTACAATGCAGTGAAAAAGGTAAGGCCATCATCAGTAACAGCGTCAGCATGTTCCGAATGATCTTTAAAATTTTCAATGGTCTTGGTTAGAGCAGGGTGTTTTTTAAGAGTTTGGTGAAAACTCATCTTTTCTACTTTGAACGAGGCTGCAGTTATGTCACATCCTCCCATGACATGCAAAAACAATATGGTGTCACCGATGGACTGGTCTCGTTGGGAGTCAGGAGAAAAAATTAGTTGAGAAACGTTCCCTTTGCCCAGCTTCAGAAAGCATGCATTTGATTGTACACCCCGACAACGAGCAATCATGATCACCAGCAAATCGAAATCTTGATCCACAATAACTACAGAGTGCTAGATGATGTTGAGGTTACAATAAGTGTATCCGCATCCTCTTGTGCCTGATTTGTGTGAATGCCAGCTGCTGCAAAGTTGACCTTCAACATTGAGATGAGGAAGTTTTTGTTTTTCATTTTGCCTAGGAATTTTTCTTGTGGCACTGTCAGGATCATTGTTGTGTCGAACATGACATCTCCTGACATTTGTTTGCGTGATCTTCTTGCTTGCTCAGCATATTTAGTACCTTATTGAGAATAACCATCGAAAATGACTAAATTTATATATAAGAGAAGACATAGACTGGTTTCGTCTTTGTTGACTTATCAGTGTGTCATGCCTATGCTCCAACAAGTAGCCCTTAAGGCATCATCCATATCCGATGGAAAATACAGTGACTATATATAATACAGTGGCAACAATAGAATCTAAGCCCCGATCATCAGTCATTAGTTGTCGCAAAACATGGAGAAAAGAGAAATCAGATTTTTTCTATGATGGAAAAAAATCCTCAAAGGTAGACGTAAATATATATATATATATATATATATATATATATATATATATATATATATATATATATATATATACATACATACATATAAATATATATATATATATATATATATATATATATATATATATATATATATATATATATATATATATATATATATATATATATATATGAATTTAAACTTCAAACGTGCTGTGGACAGTAGTGACTGGTGCATTACAAAATGACATAAACTTGACATATACATAGATGTATAACAAAAATATAACGAATATTCTACGAATTTTGACAACGAATGGTCGCCGGGTACCATGTGATCACTACAACAAATAGAAAACAGGTACAGTTGTCGGCACTGTCGTGTATATAGTCACTGTAAGGTAGAATAGAGCCAGGCGTTATCTCAGGTTTTGTGACGGTGCTAGGCTTCCACAGCAGTTTCCATGTGTACACAGTACAGCAAGAAAGAAGCTGCCTTTCATTGGCGTAGAAATTTTGAATTTGCAATTACCTAATTTAAAAGAAAACGAGTTCTACGCCCTCATATTGATATTATATTATGTCAGATTGGGTTATAATGTGAGAGGGGTCATAGCGGTCCCTGCACTGCGACCTTAAGTTCTATTGTGGCTCACGGCTAATTGTTTTATATGTCACCCAACAAGTCCAGCCTCGTACTGAGGTCGATAGTTTTTGTGAGCGAAAATTGATGTAGTGCAAATTGAGTCCTGTCAAATAACAGGTGTCTTGTCAAAATAGCGTGTGCTCTGCTGTTTTGTCACTCTCCATACACAGTCAGCACTCGGTTTATTGTCCGAGGTGGTTATGGTGACACAAGCGGCAGTGCCCTGCATACTGTATACAGGCTGACTAGAGTTCTCAGTTGTTGCATGTTTAGCTCTAGAAGTTTTTTTAGCCCTTGACTCCGGAAGGCAATTTATGAAGGCTTTGGAGTGTGCTAATCCTGACAGATTTTGCCATTGTTGGGTTGTCTTTCCATATGTCTAGGTCTTTAAGGTGGGTTTTGCTGTGCATAAGAATATCCTCAGTACAGGTTTTGGTTCGATGAAGTCTTCCCCGGCACCCCTCCTGGCAAGCGCGTGGGCCGCTACATTGCCATCAAGGTCCAAGTGACCTGGTATCGAGTCCCGCCACACCTAATTATAGCTGCCTAATTCGTTCAGGGCAGTCTGGCAGCTCCATACCGTTCTTGAATTGCAACTGTAGAAACCAAGTGCCTTTATAGCAACTTGGGTATCTGAAAATGTTTTTATCGATTTGTGTGTGCAATAGCCTTGTTTAATCTCCCTCGCCCACATCTAGATGGCATACACTTCTGGCTAGTGTATGGTTGCATATTTTCCGTGGCTAGATGATATTCTTGTATCGGTGCTGCTCCCATATGCGCCAGCTGCTGCTCCCATATGTGACAGCTTCAGCCCCCAAATCAATTTTGAAGCCGTCCATGTACCAGCAGAGATCTGCCCTTAATAGGGACATTTCGCTTTGTTCCCAGTCCTTCCATTCCGGCAGGACGGTCTTTGAAGACAGGGCTCTACTGATCTTAGTAGGCATGAGGTCTGAGAACATTTCCAGAACCTCGTGACTCTCAATGCCATCCAGGAGTCTGGTCCTTCCCATCCCTTCGGCATGCTGTAAGGCGTTTGTTTTAGCATGTTCGTCGTCCACCTAGCCTCTCTCTCCAGTCAATAGTGAAGAGGTGGAATTTTTTATTGATATTAGTCATAATTTTGAAATGTTTTTTGTCCCACAGAACAATGTCAATGTACAAACTTTTAACAAGATTCTATAAGTCGTTCTAAAGTTATCACAGACATTCGACTTCAAACTTTTAACTTCAGGTTAGCCCCCAAACTAAGTAATTTTGTTCTTAGGTAACGTTACTTAGATCGGCTTATCCGGGCTTAAGGAATATGCGTTAGTGGTAGGATTTTTAAGACATTTTAGTGATACAAGGTATTTTATTAAAACTGACTTGGAATGTGTGTTCTAGGGGCTCTAGTAGTTCGTATTTAATGGAAAACTATTAGAGGTGTATATTTAAATGTCAAGCTTTACACTTAATTCGTCGTCCGTCCAAATTTTAATTTTTTACTGTGTCATCGGACTCTGGTAAAAATAATTTTAAGCAGTAAGATAGATAGTTCCGTCACGTTTCTGTAGCTTCGTAAGAAGTAATTTTCAAGACAAAAGCCATTCTCATTACAATATTTCCATAAAAAGCATGTAAAACAAAAGTTAATGCATTATCTGTTTTATAACAAACTTCGAAACCGCGATGAAACGTGTATTATATTTAGAATTTAGAACAAAGCGGAGCCAAAGAGTTGGTTTTTTATCGAGACTCGACGATGCGGCGAGGTTCTTCGGATGTTCCACTTCACTACATGATCTGTGATTAGAAATACACAGTGTGAAATAACTTTCCACTTTAATAATAATGTACAAGTAACGAGTCATTGTTCCTCTTACAATTGAAACATTGCTCTATTATTATTATTTTTCTGCGTTAGACAATCTACGTTTCTTTAGTTTCTGGTTCCTTGTTTCTTGTATGGCTTCATCTTCAGTATTTAATTCTTTAGCAATGGAAATAGAATAGGATAAAAAATCAAAATGAAGTCTACCTTTGAGACTTGCTAAATTAATTCATTTGTATATTATAATTGAAGTTCCACGTCATATTTTTGACAATTTAATACGAAAATGAGGCGCCCTCGTGGCGCACGTTGCTTGGTTCCAGCCTACATTAATTACGTGAACTCAAAACGGGGGGTCTGACAAAATCTCACCGAATCTCATTATTTCATTAAATTGGGGGGGGGGGGGGGTTTGAAAATCTCACGTCAACTTTTAGAGAATATAAATTATTATAACAGATAGGATTTTATATTACAAAATCAATCCCGGGCATAGACCATAAAAAACTACTGGTCCTGGTCTATGGTATGAGGTATAAATGATTTGGTGTAAAGATTTTAAACATCAAGGGTGTGAAAGTGGTGTTTGATTATGTAAAAATCATTTGCAAAGGTTTTGAATTCTAATTATGAGTAAAATATTGAAAATACGAATAAATTGTAGGAACACTTTTTATAAAAAATTAAAATTTCTACCAAAAAAGTTTATATAATTTTTATCGTGTATCATCCTTTGGTACCATTTTTAATTCCAAATCCGCCGGGCTGTTTTTCGACATTTCGAAAGCGTTTAATGCGGTCAACCATTCCCTTTTATTGAAAAAATTGGAGCCTTATGCGATAAGAGGAAATGCATATTTATGGCTAAAAAGCTTCCTGTCTACGAGAAGTCAGGCTGTCAGGATATGACAGGTAGGTAAAAACTATATGTCTGGATTTTCAGCCGTGTCGAGCGGCGTGCCGCAGGGCAGCATATTGGGCCCTGTTTTGTTTACAATTTTTCTTAACGATATTGTTTATGATCTCCAACAATACCACTTAACTTTGTACGCAGATGACACCACTGCTACAATCTCAAGAGACAGTTTTGAAGAGCTTGGTGCTGCAGCTAATGTGTGTGTGTCACAGGTGTCGGCCTGGTGTTCGCGAAATAGCCTGGTTCTTAACACGCTGAAGACTGAAATGCTTATTTTTTCTCCGGTGGGTGTGCATTCGAATCGGAGCCTATATGTGAGACCTAATAACGGTTCAATAAGACAGGGCACGTCTGTAAAGTTTTTCGGGCTCCATTTGGATTCTAACTTATAATGGGATGTCCATGTTGACCAAGTGGTGGCCTCTCTTGCATCTAGGAATTACGCGTTGCTGCAGCTGCGGGATTTCTTGAGTACTCATGCGTTGTTGACATGCTACTATGGAAGTGTCAACTGTCTCCTGGCATATGGTTTGCTGTGTTGGGGCGGCTGTGTGCATCTGGAGAGGGTTCTGTTGATGCAGAAGAGAATTGTCCGCGCCATGTTTGGCTTGTTGTCTTCCGCATCTTGTAGACCGTTATTTATACGGTATGGCAATTTAAGAGTGACGTGCCTATATATGCTTGAGGCGCTTTGTTATGTCAGAAAAAATATTTCAGTTTTTAGTACCTGCGGTAATAATGCAGCGTATGAAACAAGACAGGCTAAAGATTTATATGGTCCCCCTTATAGGATCGAACAGATTAACCGGGCATCTCGCAACACTGCAATATGCTTATATAATCATTTACCTGACAGCGTCAAAAATTTGAGGAGCCTCAGGCAATTTAAGTTTGCTTTAAAATCGTTTTTTAGAGAGCATCCTTTTTATTCTGTGGACGAATATTTTAATTTTAATTTTCAGCGTTGATAAGCTGTTTTTGTGTTGTGTCTATTTCCGATATCTTGTAGAGATATATGGAGCAGTTTTAATAAATAAATAAATAAATTAATTAATTTAAAAGTCATTAGAAAAAATTTTGGAGTTAAATGAAAAAATATTTTGGAAGGGTTTTAAATTCAAATTCTGGGTGAAATATTAGACACAAAAAATTTGGAATATTTTTTATAGGAAATTGAATATAGGTATGCTGAAGTGACTGCACGAGGAGGGTGTAGATACGTCTAATAACGGTCCTTCTATACTACCAAAATACATGGGCGTCATGTGTCAAATCATTACAATAGAGAAAGCACATGAATGGCCATGGAGTGAGTGAAGAGTTGGGGTAGGTGGTGTCGCAGCCTAATTTTTAACTTTTACTAAACAATCAATTAAATTCGTTATTGTGCTCCTCAAATAGTATCATTTTTCTCAG
The DNA here is from genome assembly GCA_964006375.1 of Tillus elongatus. NCBI lineage: Eukaryota > Metazoa > Arthropoda > Insecta > Coleoptera > Cleridae > Tillus > Tillus elongatus. The sequence continues at coordinate 49,597,805 of OZ023267.1, read as the reverse complement.
AAAAAATGTAGTACACAGAAGACATTAGTATTAACGCTTTTAGGTATTTAGTGGTATGAAGCAGAGTACATGAACAATAAATGTAATTATTCAAAAAATATATGGTAAATCTCACATAAGGGGGTGAGAGGGGGTCGCACCACAGCTCACCAAATCTCACCAAGGGGGAGGGAATGCACAATAAGCCAAAGGCTGCGGTGTTATCGGGGCAGCAAAGACGCTGACGAGCCTGATGGAAAAAAGGGGGGAGGGAGGGGTCTAAATAATAATAAAAAACACCGCACTTAATTAATGGATGTGCCCGGGAAAATCTGGAAAATTGGGTAAATGATAATTGGAGAATTGCGCTAATAGCCTGAGATGCCAAAGCCGTTAGGTGTATTAAAAAATGGGAAAATTATGATTTCACCCAAAAATTAAAAAATGAATTCAAATCAAACTTCCTCCGCGTGGTTCTATCATTTAAATTATTTTCACTGACACTAATCTATATTTATCCAGGGCATTTTCATCAATCCTTTCAATTTAACATCATCTTCAGGTTTAGTAAAAAGTCTCTGAATTGTCAAATAACTATGTATGCGCTTACAATGTAAAAAAAACAAACGAATGTACTTGATACCTCCATTTTTCTCACTTCCTGTTTAAATATTCCATTTTTTTAATGGGACACCTTGCAGAACAAAAATTTCTATTGAGAGATCTTGAGTTCTTTATTTATGAAATCAATATAGAAAATACAAACTACCTATACCGCTAAATCAAGATCTCTATGTAAAGAGGAGTTTTTGTGTAAGCTGTTGGATTGTTATTACACGTTTTAGTGTTACTATTTTCTGTTGTTTTGTTGACTAATAAAGAAATTTAAAAAAAAGCAATAGAGCTTACAGAAGTGATTGACCTGTTGATGATGGCGGGGGCAATCAATGTTATTTTGAAGAACCTGTTACTTTATTTAGTACTGAAGTATATCCGGTCCTCCAAATCAGTAAATGTGTCATCCATAGGTTAATACATTTTCCCTTGAGTAAAGATAGGTTATAAAGAACTAGATTACAATGCCAAATTAGCTAAACGAAACGCGTACTGTTAGCTTAGTGGAAACATTAATAATTAAACATAAAACAAAAAATATTTTAGCGGAATCTACAACCTTTACAACAAGCGACACACACAAAAAACGTTATAATGGCATTTTGAAGAAAGCTTATTAGCGACATCTTCGATCCAACAAATACACTAAACAGTTCGCTGGACAACCCAAAAGATCAAGATAAAGTCACTGAAATGTCGAAAATCTATAAAATGGGTTGTAAGGAATAAATATGTTTGGCAAACTAAAAGATTTATTGAAACTAGATTTAAAGAACATTTAGAACTGGGATATGGTACTATAGATAAGTCGTGTGTTGCTCAGTATATTTGCGATAATAATCACCACGTAGATAACGAAAATCATAAGCTAATCAAAAGTGTGATACAATCGCAACAATTAGACGCATATAAAAGTATATATATATATATATATATATATATATATATATATATATATATATATATATATATATATATATATATATATATATATATATATATATATATATATTAATGTAGCTGCCCACCTTCCAGTGGGCAGATAACAAATAATCTGCGACAAAACAGCCCTTACTTAAAGCACGGGTGCAAATTTCTTGGTGTAAATGTTTAGTATGTTTATCAGTCAATGGTCCCAAAACCTGTTGTCATTCTTGAATGTGGTGTCTATTATGTGCATATACTGTGTTGGTTCTGGGAGTTTCTTTTCACCTGCTTTCCTTCTGTTGCCACCCCTGAGCTTATATATCATCCCTTCTGTTGGCACACCTGAGCCTATACATCATCCACGAAGACACAAAAATCAGATGTCATTGACGGGAGCCCTGATATCCCCTGAAATTTAGGTCTGTTTAAAAAAAAAATTAACAATGCTTTTATAATTCTGACCAGTAGTCACAGCTCTTAAAGGTATTCTGTTTGGTGTTTTGTGTGTTTTTTAGATGTTATACGCCTCCGAACTTGTGAGGTGTCACACATTATTTTTTGTGTTTCTAACCAGAAAGTGTTTTTTCATTGTTTAGTTTTCGGTAAGAACTTTCAACATCTGTATGTATTATATACCGTAGCTCTATTTTGGCAGGCTCCTGAAGAAGCACGAAAGTAGGTACGAAATATAGAACATGTATTAGCAAAGAATTTGCATGATTCCTTGCGCAAATTTTAGTCGATAACCCTTATTTTTGTTCTGAGTTTTGGTAACTAACAATAAGAGCGCTATTCCTAGGCTATATATATATATATATATATATATATATATATATATATATATATATATATATATATATATATATATATATATATATATATATATTTATATTTATATATATATATATATATATATATATATATATATATATATATATATATATATCACGTGAAATTTATTATATATGGTAAATAAAAACATGAGACATAGACAGATTTCGCCCTTTTTAGGGCTGATGGGTATATGATACCTACGCTCCAACAAGTCGGACTTAAGGCACATAGAATGAAGTGGAAAATAGCGCAGGGTGCTATCTCTGGAGTTCTGCCGGTTTTAGGCTTCCATGCACACACAATACAACAAGAAGGAAACTGTGGAAAGAAACTAGCGAGCAAAAATAACGACTCCTCTGGCTAATACCACTACGACTAGTATATCACTCGCTAGTCACCATCAATATAGTCCTGTACTTCAATGCTCGTGAAGACGTATTCTTCACGTATTTCCATAGTTTTCACAATACACATACATCTAGCTTTTATATCTCTACGGGTGTCATAGAAGACCAGCCATGCCAGCGGTTTAAAGTAAGCAAGAGTAAGGATATACAGGAGGTATAGCTGCAAAATGTGAGAAAGACAACTTATAGAGGTCCGGCTAAGCGCATTTTCCGTTTATATTTCCTTTTGGTATCCTTCCCTGCACAGCACCCCTATTCACGCCTGGTTCCGTAACTTTCCCTGGGGGTTATTTCCAAACCATTTTCTTGTGGTTTAACAGTTGCAGTTAGGGGTGGTTTTAAGCATGTTCCTGAAAACGTTTTTCTGAAAGCTGTCTGCGAGCTCATCTGTAATTTTACCAAGTATAGCTTTATAGGCGCTGTCTGATGTAAAGACTATGTCTGAAAAGCAGATGGATGAATTATAATTGATAATAATAATTTAGCGGTGGCATATTTAATATTAAAACATAATTACTGTTTCGCACGTACCATACTTTTGATGTTAATGTTCACAAACAAAAGCTAAATGGTACATTTATGGAAATAAACAAAGATTTATAGATATTAGCAGCTATTGTGGTGTCGTCTTAACAGTTTAAAGTTAAATGATGAATTTCATAGATCCTGTTGCAAATAAATAAACTAACATAAACAGACCAACCTCCATGTCACATCGTCTGGAGTCCGTTCAACAATGCAACGAAATATGGATACGTTGGCAGCAGTTCCTGCGTTTTCTTCATGTAAGGTAGTTATTGTATGTAAAAATATACGTGTAGATAATAAAGGGATATATTCCGAGCAATAAAGCGAAGCAGTAAATATCTTAAGCAGCTTACAAATTGGCAATAATGTGTATGTATGACCTAGAATTCATGCAATTGTCATAAAATTCCTAATTGGCATAATACGGTATATGTGTGTGATAAATTGTTACAAGAAAGTCTATAATCATGTTTTAATTAATGATGCAGTAGCCGTAATTATTATGTTTGCTATCAACTAATAAATATTGTAAATATATTCTTTTACATAATTGTATGTATTCTATAACGCGTTCTTTCATAAATTACTCTGAGGCTTATTATCGCAGAATACTGTGTGATATAGATCCTTGACACTAATTTACTAGCTTACATGTTGTGTAAACTGTTCCGAAACGTTCAACTAAAGTAATTGTTATTGCTGCATTGCAATGCCATAATATCAAACTTATAATTTTATAATAGTAGAACATGCACGCAATGTTTAATAATACAAAATATAACTCTGAAATAAATTTAAATATATATCACTTGTATTAGTGAATTTTTATTTTAAAAAAATCACTAATAGAGAGGAATCGATGGTGAGACTTTGCAAAAAATTTTGCAAATGAGCGCGAATTTGGGCCCCTATAACCCCATATCCGTCAGTTTCGATTTTTCTATGTGTATATATATATATATATATATATATATATATATATATATATATATATATATATATATATATATATATATATATATATATATAAATAATAAAACTCGGCAAGTGCCTTTCTTTTATTAATAGCTTGGATGAGTTCGTTAGCCAGAAAAATCTGACACGGTTTTCCGGGAAAATTTTGAGTTTTCTTTGAAAAAAAATTTTTTACTCCGAAAATTACAAAGATATTTCGATAAAATTTGGTGTACATATTGCTTTGGGAAAGACCTAACTATGTGCCAAAATTCAGCTTTCTAGGGTTACAGAAAATTGAGCTATTCAAATTTGAAACATTTATTTTTAAATCACCGGGTTTTATTGGCAATGGCTTATATGAGATCTACTATGTTGTTGCCTTGGTAACGTAAGATCTGATATTATTGCGCAGGGCTGTTAGACGCTGTAACGTTTACCGTATGATAATGATATGAGATTGCTTATATGTTTATTTGTTTGAGTCCAGGAGTTATTTGTGTTATTTGGGAAATTTTTATATACAAGTGCAAATTATTCCTTTATTAATGTTAGTGGGTGGATTAAACAGTGTTTGTTATGTTTTATCAAGACAAATAAAGGCTCGAAGTTTTACAAAACGACTGATATTATACAGGGTGACGCGTTTCTAGGGTAAAGCTGAATATAATTATTATTATACAAGAGACGAGAAAAAATGGTATAAGTTAATTATAGGGTGTCTTGAGCTGCATCTTATAAAATTATTTTGACAATCACCGGCTGGCCAACAAGTCGATCGTTGGTGATCCCTACAATTTTTTCGAACAGCCTAATTTTATTGCATTTTTTATCGAAATATGTTTGTAAGAAGAAGAAAAACAAGACGCAGTAAGTGCGTTTTGGTAGCAAATTTTAATTAAATGCTTCAAATTTCAATAACTCAATTTGCTATTAACCTAAGATTTGTTGGTTAGAAAACCAGCGTTTAAGGTATATTGTCGGAAAATTTTTGTACATTTTCAAACAATAAGTTATTTTGATAAAATATGGCACATTGTTTCTACTATATATTTTGCTCATAACCTTATCTCGTTTCTGTGCTTCTGTGTGCTCTGGAGAATGCATTAACAAGTCGTTATTGTAGTGTAAAATTAAAATTTACTAAATGTAGTTTTGATAAAGCAGAATGAAAAAAGTTAATTTATTGACTGAGGAGTAATATTGTGTTGTATACTGGGAGAGTGTTTGAAAATGATCATGTTATATTCTATAAATGATTAATTATCAATATATTATGTAAAATACTTCAACCACTTTATTTAGAACGTTAAAATGGTGTATCTGCTTGTCATAATAAGGTTACTTAAAGCACGAGAGATATACTGTTTGGTTTGTTTTATTAGTGAATTTTTATTTTAAAAATTCGCTAATAGGGAGGTATCGATTGTGAGACTTTGCAAACATTTTTGCAAATGAGTGCGAACTAGGACCCCGGGGTTAGTTTCAATTTTTATATGTTTATATATATATATATATATATATATATATATATATATATATATATATATATATATATATATATATATATATATATATACAGGGTGTCCCACCGAAAGGGGCAGGTAGCTTTTGGGTGTCTCTGTGTCTAGTAAATGGAAATTTCTTTCAGCCATCTGTTACAGAATTTTAAGGAGCATATTCCGAAAATAATTTAACATACACAGGCTGTCCCATAATTCAGTGGCAACACAAACTTGTATTTTTTTTAATGGAACACCCCATATATTATTACATATTTCGATTTGCGATGAAATTCTGACTCAAATATTATAGAGGTCTTATAGCTTTAATCTCAACGGTTTTTGTGTAAATGTCAATAAACTGTCAAAATGAGGTTATGTTTGGCGTATTTTTGCTACACCGGCAGTCGAACTGCAATGAATTTGTCTGAAGGAATGTTTTAGGTAGATGGTCTTCTATGTAGAATACACTCCAAGGTGTCAAAAAAATAATACATTGTACAGGGTGATCACTTTTCATGAATAATTAATTTACTGCATTTTTTCAAATGGGACACCCTGTATACTATTACATATTTGAATTCTCCATAAAATTCCGCGTACAACGGTATAAAATTATAGAGCAGTTCAATTACCGGATTTAGAAATATTTAAAAAATGTGACGAATTTCACAGACAAATAGATTCATTGAATAACGTAACTTCACAATGATAATTTATGAAATCTGCAATTAATTTATTAGTCAAAGGGGAATTCGATTATAAGGTCAAAAGTAAGAAGCCATAATTATGCTCTTCAAGATAATGTCACAAAGATGCAAATAGTCGGGAGAATTTAATACTACTGTTATGTTATGATATAATGTATACTTGCCGTATTTGCAATAAAACAACTCTTATTTTTTCTACTGGTTTTTATTCGCAGAATAAATAAAATTACAGGTGCTCGAATATGTTTCCTTCATATCTGATACAAAGCTGAAGCCTTTTGACGAAACTTTGCCTGGCTTCTATTAACATAGGCACAGTTATGCTACCAAAGGCATCAATGATTCTTCTCCGCATATCCTCACTTGTCGTAACTGGTTCTTTGTAGACCATGTCTTTCGCATACCCCCAAAGGAAAAAATCTAAGGGTGTAAGATCTGGTGATCTTGGGGGCCAGATGATCTGTCCACCTCGGCCTATCCACCTTCTTGGAAAGCGCTGATTCAGATAATTCCTTACAGAAATAGACGAGTGGCTTGGAGCACCGTCATGTTGAATCCACAGTTGCTGCCTCGAATATAGATCTACATCGTCGAGGAGTGATCCTAATTCGTTCCTGAGAAATAGTTCATATCTCTCACCGGTCAACGTGCCATCCAAGAAATATGGTCCAATGACATAATCCCCAATTATCCCTCCCCAAACATTCAGTGACCATCGGTTTTGATTGTCGATTTTCCTCAACCAATGTGGATTTCTGACATTATAATAATGCATATTGTGTCTATTGCCGATGCCTGTACTTCTGAAAGTCGCCTCGTCAGTGAATAGAATGTTTGTCACAAACTCATTATCCATATGTATTCGGTTTAACATCGTACGGCAGAAGAACAATCGTGTTTCGAAATCGTGCTCGGTTAAATTCTGATGTGTATTCATATGATATGGGTGATATTTATATTTCCTTGCAATTCTATTGATTGTTGTTTTGGGTATGCCTGTTTCATTTTCCAGCTCTCTTGTGGATGTGTGAGGATTTTCCTCTAGTGATAACAATATATTCAACTGCGTACCTTCGTCAGTAACAGCAATAACTGGTCTTCGATTTTTAGGATACGAGTTAACACTTCCCTTACTTATGAACTCTCTCTTCACTCGTTCAAAAGCCTGCCGCTTTGGTTGCCGTCTATGTGGGAATTGTTGATGATAAATCCTTGCAGCAAGAAGAGAATTTTTGTCAGCTTTTCCCAAACAGAATACCATGTCAACTTTTTCACTTACAGATAAATTCATGTTTGAAACTCCAAAAAATCACCTGAACTGTACACTTAAAATTATCACTTAACGCTACGAAAAAGAACAGAAAACTGAGAATAAACGAACTGACGTAACAAAAGTGAACAAGAAAAACTAGAAATACACAGAGATGAACCAAAAACTATTTGAAAATATCATAAAACAATTATTACACAAGCGATGAATGATAACATTCAATGACAGGTATGAAATGACATCAGCCTTCTTTAACAGACAATTCAATTTTCCTATTCTCTACTCTGCGGATATACCTTTCCCTATAACTAACATATGAATTTGTACGGCACCGAAGTGAGAATTTTCCGCAAACTATTGCAAATACCCAAGAAAATGTCGCATCAACTGCTTGTTCATGTATTTTGACTATCACACAGCCAGTTCAATGCATTGTAGAAGCGTTTATTGGAAGTTTTAACTGAACGGATCGGTAATTACGACATGTAACTCGACGAATTTAATCAAAGATATTTTTTACTAACTTTCGACTGAGAATTTAGACAGATTTTCATTAATGTGCATCATTTCACTGTAAACTAGATTGGAGATGATAATCTATAAAATTTTCTTCCGTTAATACATAATGCAATTGACAAATTTAGAAAAATCTCGATTTTTTTTTTAAATATTTCTAAATCCGGTAATTGAACTGCTCTATAATTTTATACCGTTGTACGCGGAATTTTATGGAGAATTCAAATATGTAATAATATACAGGGTGTCCCATTTGAAAAAATGCAGTAAATTAATTATTCATGAAAAGTGATCACCCTGTACAATGTATTATTTTTTTGACACCTTGGAGTGTATTCTACATAGAAGACCATCTACCTAAAACATTCCTTCAGACAAATTCATTGCAGTTCGACTGCCGGTGTAGCAAAAATACGCCAAACATAACCTCATTTTGACAGTTTATTGACATTTACACAAAAACCGTTGAGATTAAAGCTATAAGACCTCTATAATATTTGAGTCAGAATTTCATCGCAAATCGAAATATGTAATAATATATGGGGTGTTCCATTAAAAAAAATACAAGTTTGTGTTGCCACTGAATTATGGGACAGCCTGTGTATGTTAAATTATTTTCGGAATATGCTCCTTAAAATTCTGTAACAGATGGCTGAAAGAAATTTCCATTTACTAGACACAAAGACACCTAAAAGCTACTAGCCCCTTTCGGTGGGACACCCTGTATATATATATATATATATATATATATATATATATATATATATATATATATATATATATATATATATATATATATATATATGTATGTATGTATCCGCACGATAACTAAAAAAGTTATTTTTAGTGAATTTTTATTAAAAATTCACTAATAGAGAGGTATCGATGGTTAGACTTTGCAAATATTCTTTCAAATGAGTGCGGACTAGGACCCTTAGAACCCATATCCGGGGTCAGTTTCAATTTTTATATGTATATATATATATATATATATATATATATATATATATATATATATATATATATATATATATATATATATATATATATATATATGTATCCGTCTGATAACTCAAAAAATAATTAACCGATTTCGATGAAACTTGGCAAGTACCAAAATTCAACTTTCTAAGTTTAGAGAAAATTGGAGTTATTCAAATTTTATATTTTCTTACGAAAAAACATTTTTTCTCCGAAAATTACAAAGTTATTTTAATGAAATTTTGTGGATATCTTGCCTTGGGAAAGACCTTACTACGTATTAAAATTAAACTCTTGAAGTTTATAGAAATTTGAGTTATTTAAATTTGAAGCATTTAATAAAAATTCACTACCATAACGCATTTGCTGCGTCCCGAGTTTTTTTTTGTTACTGCCGTTTATCTCTTCTTTAGAAGCATATAGCTTAGCTGCCTGTCTGTATGTTTTTTTTTTGCGCTAATTAAACAAACCACCGGTTTGGTTTTGATAAGGTTCTCGTCGCTGTGTGCAAGCTAATTATTGTGAAAGGTCTTCATAAAAATCAATGTAGTATTTATTAAATTGTAACATGTTTGATATAACGAATATGGTAGTTTCTACGATTTTTTTGGTCGAATTTAAAACGGAAAGGTTTGTTTCGTACTTCAAGAATTTGTACACTAAAAACATATAGAGACTGAAGAATTTATTATTGTCTCAGGGGTAAGTTTAAACATACTTGAGGCCTAAGGGAATATTTCTAATGGAATCTGGAGAGCAGGCAGGCTTAAGGCTTAATTCACCTAAAACAGCATTAACTCTTTTTTTAATAGAACACTATGAAAATTTTTACATTTGTGAATTCTATAGAGTTTTCTGAATATTATAACACCTCATATTTGAAACAAAAAGCAAAATCACTACAAAAATCACAAAATAATACCAAACTTATTTGCTATATAGGTACGTATTTCGACAGAGAAGTTGTCTGCATCGGTAGCTGCCGTTAAACTAACTGTATGGACAAAATTATCCTATTAGCGAATTTTGATTAAGAAAAATTCGCCATGGTGAAAAGCTTTTGAAACAATTTCTTGAGATGAGCGCGAATTTGGGTCCCTGGAACCCAAAACAAAGGTCCGTTAAATTTTTTATATGTTTATATATATATATATATATATATATATATATATATATATATATATATATATATATATATATATATATATATATATATATATATATATATATATATACATCTGTATGTATCTACCCGACCGAGGTCGAGTTTGTTAATCGGCGTTTATGCTCAAGGTTTTCGGGTGGAAAATCGGGGAAAACTTTTTGAAAACGCTATATTTTTGTAAGTATTAGAGTAACTGGAATAAGACTTTACATCTGGCTAAAAATGGTGCAAATAAACCTATGTTGTAAATTTTAAGTAATTTGGTACACAATAGTTAGAGTTTTTTCCAAATTAAAAATAAGATCCCAAAGACATGCGATGAAACGACTTAGTGGTTAAAGTCCAATGCCTAACAGACAGAGTAGTTAACTGCCACGCGTAGAGTGATTCATACAACAGGTATAAACCATACATCAACGGTAACCAAACTAAATATATACCAGTTATAATACATATTACCCGAACCAACAATCGTGAAATCTCAGCCGCAATTATGGAAAATGACAGACGACATGATATTAAAATTTGCCAAGTGACGACATGAAATTAAAAATTTGCCAAGTGATTATTATTTAACTGTGGATTCAATCAATTACTGAAATACACTATATTTGTAGCTTTATTAACGGCCTCAAATACAGTTTTAACGCGGTATGTAAGTTTTCCAAAGCTGGCACGACGTTGTTTATTAGTTTGGAGCAGTAGTAAAGAATTATCTCCATTCAAATTGTATAAATATAGTGAACCATTAGAGTTTTTACAAAAACATGGACTTTCTGTCATAAAAATAACAAAAAAAACTATTTTTCCTCACTTCCCAATTGAATATTGCACCGTGGCATCCAGATACGATATCAATTAAATGTATGTGGCGGTCAACGTGTTAATTGGAAGTCATTTCTATGTAACATTATCTAAATCTTATGGTTTTCGTGATAACGTATGTATCATTAAAATAATCTACACTCGATAACAAGTGTTTTGTTTTTTTTATGGATTTAGCGTTTCTAATAAAAAAACAAGAACTGCAAGAAGTGTGGACAAATTATATTTCTGATCTTTTCGACGACAAAGGTCCCCCCTTTCGTAACCATCGTCAAACAGAAATAAGACCAAACATAATGACTGCAGGAATAGAGAAGGCTTTGAAAGGAATACAAAACGGTAAAGCAGCTGGGCCAAACAATATTTGTCCAGAATTCCTGAAGATTATAAATGAAGAAAACTTAAAAATCCTGACCAAACTATTTAATACCATCTATAACAATGGATATATACCTCAAGACTGGTTAAAATCTACATTTGTCCCTATTCCTAAAAAACCAGGCGCAAAAATATGTGATGAGTTTCGACTAATTAGCTTAATGAGTCAGATATTAAAGTTGTTTCTAAAGGTCCTACATAATCCAATACATAGAAAATACGAGCAGGATCTGAGCGAACTGCAGATGGGGTTTCGAGAGGGATTGGGACCTAGAGAGGTTTTGTTTGCGCTATCGGTCCTGCTGCAGAAGTGTCGAGATCAGCGAAAGGAAATATACCTGTGTTTCGTATATTATGCTAAAGCATTTGATTGTGTCAAACATAGCACGCTGCTGAACATACTAGAAAGTAAAGGTTTAGACTCCCAAGATCTAAAAATTATTCAGTACCTGTGTGAACACCAGGTGGCGACAGTGCAGATTGAAAACACCCAAACAAAAACTGTACCAATTAAACGTGGAGTCAGGCAAGGCTGTGTACTGAGCCCTGTGCTTTTTAACATGTACTACGAAATTGTATTCCAAAACGCACTTGAAGGTGCAGAAGATGGCATAAAAGTGAACGGAACCTTGATAAATAATCTACGATATACGACGGCACAGTTATAATCGCAGACAGTTCTGAAGTCTTGCAGCGGCTATTTAACAAGATATCAGCCGAAGGAGATCTATTAGGCTTAAAAATCAACACCGCAAAAACAAAGATATTGGCGGTAAACCGAAATCCAAATCAACCAATACATATAAACGTATGCGGGACACAGATAACCAAGGTCTCTAAGTTTAAATACTTGGGCAGTTGGATCGGCGAAGATCTGAATCCTGATTTGGAAATCAGAGCTCGTATTGAAATGGCTAGGGCAAATTTCTTTAAAATGCGAAGCCTGTTAAGCGATAGGTCACTTGATATACAAATTAGATACAATTTTGTGAAGTGCTACATATATTCCACGCTTCTGTATGGGGTTGAGGCGTGGACGCTAAAGGCTGGCGGTCTAAACAGACTGGAGGCATTTGAAATGTGGGTGTATCGACGAAGGTTGCGAGTTCCTTGGACTGCTCACACCACAAATTTGGAGGTATCGTATGGGCAGAGAACGTGAACTCATCAAAATCATAAAAAAGCGAAAAACTGCATATCTCGGTCATGTAATGAGACACAATAGATATGAATTTCTACAACTCATGATAGAGGATAAGATCGAAGGTAGACGTGGACCGGGACGCAGGCAGTGCTCCTGGCTTAAGAACATACGAGATTGGACAGGCTTGGGTAAAACACTTTGCTGAAAAGGGCCCAAGACAGAGAAGAATTCGCCAAAATTATTACCGATCTTCGATAGAAGAAGGCACTCGAAGAAGAAGAATAAAAAGTACGCTCATTTCTAAAGTAGCGTGTATGTAAATTTCGGGGATTCTGGATATGCTTTGAAAGTCTTAACGGGTGTAAACACTGCAGATTGTATTTTAATAAGATTCACTAAAATTGTTTACTCTCGGTCTTGAATTCTCTTTAAATATATATATATTTTTTAGTAGGCCTTCAGCAATTATTAGATTAATATTTTTTAAGTAAAGTAAGTGTATTTATCGCACGTTAGTTACCAGATAATGTTAAACAGAATATGGCTCAAAGGGCCGTAAATGGTGAAACTGGCATCTGGCAACGTGATGGCTGGCGATTTGAGCGAACGTGTGGCGACCGGAGGCACGACAGTCAGTGGCGGACCTAGGTCACGAACTTCTCCATCTAACTTACGATACTCCTATTGTCATAACTATTGGATTTAAATCCTTATAATGCACTACTATATCTATCTAAGCTTCCGTTCCTACAACAAAGGAGATAAATAAATATGCTTATATCTTTTGCATGATCGTTTGTGTGAATAAAATAGGGAGCTTTCCAATTTTACGTAATATAGGTATTTTATTTATAGATATTTTTCCCAGTTGGTGTGTGCCTCAAAAGTTAGTTAAATTAATTTATTTAAGTTCAAGTTTCATTCAGTATTAGAAAAAACTCACCTTAGAAGCAGCAATAAAATTACTTTTAACAATATACAGTGCGAGTTTATATTCACTTAATCAAATCCGGCTGTTTTTTTTAAATACTCGATATGCCGATTAGTATTTCAAGAAGAAAATTTAGATTTTAGGAAAGTAACGACTTTTGAATTTTATAACATTTTAGTGAAATATCGTAGAAAAAAAAATGGAGAGATCTCGACTTTTGAATTTTGAAAAACTTTTTTCGAATGAGCGTGAACTAGGAATCCTAGACCTCACATCCGGGTCAATTTCGTATATATATATATATATATATATATATATATATATATATATATATATATATATATATATATATATATATATATAGTGAAAATATTCATCAAGCTAAAATTCTTAATAAATCGTTGGCAATTAGTTTAACATTGAAAAACAACGTTAACAAGAAACTATGGACGACAGAACTAAACTAAAATCTGTTCTATGTCGTAGCGACTACAAGTCTGTAGGTGGCCGCCAGGTGTCTCTAGCTCTTACCGTTTCCCCCCTCTTTTCCCCATGTCCTTCAAATTGTGTCAGAACATGACCAATTAAAATATTCTTCCTCCTATCAGTTGCTTTGTAAAGCTCTGCAGCTAAATTTCTATAACATCATAACATTAATGTCAGTAAAAAGACCGTTTTTAAAATTAGCTTATAATCCTAACTAAAACAAAGCTTGTCAAAAATTTTACAAGAGTTTGCTTTGTGTTACATTCTGCCTAAGAAAATAAACAAATCAATAAAAACATTAGAATAATACGACAAAAACGCTGTTAATAGCCTCCTATGTAGACGAAACGTGTATCGAGATTAAGATGGTAGTGTCTTCGCAGCAGGCCTCGCACGATTCAGTTCACCATTCTACATCGGTGAGATAGCCTCTTCCTGGTTGAATTCCTCTTCTTCTCATTGGACTAGATGATTTTATTGGATTCCATTTGATTCATTACACACAGTTCGATTAACTTGAAACCTATGTAATTATAACGGACGTACAAATTGCTACAAAATTATTGTCGGGTACAGTGTTATGTCATATATCGTGTATCAACAGATATATACATTAAATACTTGCATGTATGTATTTTGTTTCTTCAGCATTGGTCTGTTTCCGCGAATGTGACCAATCACCGACGGCCCAGGAGCTCTGTTTCCTGTCACCAACCAAACCGTTTCATTTCTGTAAAGAGGATATAAACCTCTAACGTGACCTGCATTGCACGGTGCGTACAAATTGCTGCTAATGAGAGTATCAGTTGACCACTGTTTTGGAAAATTCGCCATAATCAATTGTTATACCCATATCTTATCTCTTTATCTAAAGTATGTCACACTGACCAGAAGGATTGGTATGACGTTTCAGCATGATGAAGCACTATCACATTTTGCGATAAATGTGAGAAATTATTTGAGCTGAACTTGGGATGAACAATGAATTATAATGTAAAGTCTGTTTTATGGTGCCTTGACTTGAATTCTTTACATTAATTTTTATGGAGGCATCTTAAGGCTTGAGGCCTATCCATAATATTGCAGGGTTACAATAACCGATAGCAACATGTCGCAAATTATTCCGAAATTGACAAGAATATTCGAAAGGGTAAGGACACTATTAATATTCGGTGGAGAGAATTGGGAACGAGATTTTGAAACATCTTTTTTGGGTTCGCCAGCTTGAAATAACATTTCGAAGACTTAATTAATAGCTTTTATTTTCTTGGTAATTAAATTATCCACAAGGAGCACTACATGATAATAAATAAAACTTGATGTTGGCAAAGAGTTTCGATTTGTATATTTTGATCCCTGTTACCAAAATTAATTAACAAGGAGAGAGGCTAACGGATTTCTATAAACAAAACGACTATCTGTAACATTATTCTTAATTGTGCCTTTTACAAGCCACAAATTATTTGCATCATTTTATATTCAATAATTAATAAATTTAAAATTTGATTTTATAACAACAGTGGGTAAAATGATTTAGTTTCTTACATAAATTGCAAGCTGCACCTAGTACAAGGCATTTATATCTATGAACTCTGCCATGTCTTAAACACTTGGCACTTACCTTTGTTACTTATCACTGCTATTACCTTGACTAAATTGACACTTCTACTTCTTCTTTTCTATTGACATGGTTATTGACACTAGCCTTGATTTTAGCAATGACTGTATTGTTTTTCTGCATCTGCTTTACTTCCAGCTGAGTTCCTTCCACACCTTGAGCAATGGCATATTCTGGCTGACTAGAAAATATACCCTCAGAATCCACAGCAAAGATCAATAGAGGAATAATGAGGTTGCTTTTCAGCCTGCTAGCCTAGTCCTTACAGCGATTCAAGAGGATGTGAGGACGAGCGTATGTGTATACATTTACTCGGATAGTCAGGCGGCCCTCCGGGCGGTCACCGCGCCCATAATTAGATCAATGCTGATTCAGTAGTGAGCTGACGCTCTTGGGGGGGGGGGGGGTCTAGGACAAAGAAGGTACATTGTGGCATGGCAGGGAATGATATGGCAAATAACCTCTCAAGGCTTGATTCTCGGCGGCCGTTTTGTGGCCCGCAGCCTGCATAATTAGGAAGGTGGTCTCGAACGCCGTAGATAGAGGGACTGAGGAGGCCATGGAGCAGCACTGGAGGTCGGTCAGTGGCTGTAGACAAGCAAAGGATTTCGTGAAGAGGCTGGATAGAAACAAGGCTGTCTGCCTTCTTGGTAGGAGTCGTACTGCGCTTCGGGGTATCATCAGGGTGCTAACAGGCGACAATAGTCTCCAAAAGCACCTTACATTGGTAGGTGTTGAAAGGGATTTCACTTGCCAGCAATACGGTGAGACTAAAGAAACGTCTTACCGCTATCTCTCTGAATGTAAGGCTTTTGGGAGTTTTCGCACAGGCATGTTTGAATCGAGGACTATACAAAGAAGCCAAGTAAGTTTCGGTCAATGGAAGGCCACCATGATCTTTATTTTAAGGTCGAGGAGGTTTGGTTACGAAGCCGGGGAAGGCTAGGGCGTGGTTGCTTGGTGCCGGATGCCTGGCGCTAGCCTCCCTACCATTGCCACTAGCACCATATTTCTCGTTTTTCTCCGAAAATTACAAAGTTATTTTAATGAAATTTGGTGGATATCTTTCCCTAGGAAAGACCTTACTACATACCAAAATTAAACTTTCTAAGTTCATAGTTATTCAAATTTGAAGCATTTAAATAAAATGCACTACCATAACGCACTTGCTGCGTCCCAAGCTTTTTTTAAGACGATTTAATAATAATAATTAAATAATATTTGCATACTATACAAAAGGTTTATTGAAATATTAACATGTACTATCTTTTCCAGGTAAGCTGATACTCCAAGAACATTCTTTGCCTCCTTTGTAAGTACTTAGGTTCTAATAAATATTAATTTTAGATTTTTTGCAATATTGCACCACTTTTTTTCTTATATATAGAAAATGTGTGTTGTTTTTGAATTCAATGTTATAAGACGTAAGGGAAACAATTAAATACTTAAGTACATTCTGAAGGAAGCCTAACTTTTTTATATAGATTTTCTATATCTACATGATTATTATTAGCCCAAATATGCTGACCAATACATGTTTTATTTTACAAAAGCAGGTATGCAATTTATTTACAGGGATTTAAGACTCAACAGTGGGGGTTTGTCTGTCCTAGAGGACGCTCTTCGCAACTGCTGGGCAACTAACATATACATAATACTTCTAGTTTTTATTCGCTTAGTTTGCTCGTCCCTCTGATTACGCTAACCTTGTTAGCGAAACGATCGCCAGGTCTAACAACTGTATTGTGATGAATTGGGTTCTCCAGATTATACTTATCAGTGCTCAATTATACTTATCAGTGCTCATTACAGGTTCCAAACTTCACTCATCACATAATAGAAACTGCTAATACAGCAATGCGCCTCCTAGAATTTCTAATTTGTAACACCAAGTCATCTAATAACAATCAGTGTCTGAAAGCATTATATAATAGTTTATTAAGATCTGTTTTAGGTAACGCAGCCATAGTGTTCTTTTCTCTTTATAAAAATACTACACTATGCGGAAACCCTTAGAAAGAAAGTTTTTCAAATATCTTATGTTAAAGCATGATGGGGTTTATACTTCAAGGGGCTTCTGTCACAAGGTACTTCTTTCCAGCCTTAATATGCTATCTTTAGAAACAAGAAGGTGTTATCACTTTCTTGTATATTATATTACATAGGAAGGTCGATTGTTGTAGCTTGTTATAGAAGGTTGATTTCTATGTGCCTCCTAGATCTTTAAGTACATATTTGTTTTTCATTAGACATACGCGAACAAATATGTTACTTAAATTACCGATTTATATTATGCTAAGACTGGGAAATGTTGACCTACATCACAGTAACATTTATATCAGAAAATTTATAACTGAACACCCGATTTTTATTAGAATTTGTGCACGACATTTACCGTCCTATTTAGTTGCATTCGACATCAGAAATCATTTTATTAAAATTAATTGCTCTTATCTCTTATGTTTTATTGTGCATGGCCATCTATCAATTTTTCACTTCACTTTTCATTTTAAGTGTTTTATGTAAAATCATTAATAATTTTTATGCTTAAGTAGACTAGTATTAAGACTTCTTCTTCTTTCGGTACCGTGCCTGTCTTCAGGCGTGGGCTATCTCCATGACGATTTGATTGAATTGGTCTCTATCTTTCGCTGCTGTGAATAGCTGTTCCACTCCCAGTCCTGTCCAATTTCTGATGTTCCGTAACCATGATATCTTTTTGCGCCCTATCCATCTTTTGCCCTCAACCTTTCACTGGATAATCAGGCGAGGGATGTGATATTTGGGGCCTCGTATTATGTGTCCGAAATAGCTAACCTTTCTTTTTTTGTGGTGTTCAGTAGTTCTCGACTCTTATTCAGCTGTCTGAGTACCTCTTCTTTACTGGTATGTGCAGTCCAAGGAATTTTGAGGATTCTCTGGTAGCACCACATCTCAAACGCTTCTATTTTATTCATGGTGTCAACTTTAAGCGTCCATGTCTCACATCCGTACAAGAGAATGCTCCATACGTAACAGCGGAATGTTCTTAGCCGCGTCTGAACTGTGAGGTTTCTGTCAATAAGACTTGGTTTCCATTTGCTAAATGCCCTACGTGCCATTTCAATCCTCGCTTTCACCTCTTCGTCGCATGTTATATCATTGTTTAGCCAGCTACCCAAATACTTGAAATGTGGTACCAGTTCGATGTTGTGTCCGTTGATTGTAATCGGAATTGGTTCTATGTTTATTTTATCTACGATCATCTTTTTTTTTAATGTTTATATTGATGCCCCATCTTCGACCAGCCTCATGTACTCTATTAAGCAGTATTTGCAGGCCTTCCATGCTCTTCGCAATGATGGCAGTGTCATCTGCGTATCTTACGTTGTTTATAATTTCACCACCCATCTTTACTCCCTCTGTCCTGCCATATAAAGCCTCCCGAAATATCTTCTCTTTTATTTCACCTGTAACTCTGTTATCTAGCCTAACTACAGCTGTTTAACTATAATATAGGTTTATCAAAAGGCGTATATCATAGTAGTCTACGTTATATGATTTTAGACATTGGAAAAGTTTTGTGTGTTTCACTTGGTCGAATGCTTTTTTTCGAAGTCAATAAAGCATATATATATATATATATATATATATATATATATATATATATATATATATATATATGTATGTGTGTTTTTGCGGAACTTACAGCTTTTTTGTAATAGTGTCTTTATGCAGAAAAGGGCTTCGCGTGTCCCTAGTCCGCTACGGAATCCGAATTGTTCCTTGCCAGTATTGTGTTCACATTTGGTATATAATCTGTTGAGGAGTATCGTTAAGAGTATTTTCAAAGTGTGACTCATTAGGCTAATTAATCGGAAGTCATTACACCTGCTAGCTTTGTTGGTTTTGGGTAGGGCGATGAAGATCGATTTCCGCAGTCGCTGGGAAGTTTTCCAGTTTGGTAGACTTGGTCGAAGAATGCCGTTAAAACAGATATGCTTTCTTCATCCAGTAGTTTTATTAGTTCTATGGGAATTTCGTCAGGTCTTGGAGTTTTTCTTGCCTTTGATTGGTGTATTGCTTTTTGAGCTTCGGATTTGAGAATGTTTGGTCCGTGTTCTGTCATATAACCAGTCAGTAGATTCTCTGGCGTTTCGCGGGTCTCGTCCTCGAACAGTTGTTGGATATACTGTTGCCATTCATTACCCTGGTCTTCTTTTGTTAACAGTGCCTTTCCACTCTCGCTATGGAGTACTGTTGTGTTTTTTCTTCTGTATATGCCAGAATGTTCTTAGCTTTTTATCTAAGTTAAAGTCATCATGTATGGATTGAAGATGTTCGATTTCTCTGCAGGATTCTCTAAGCCATATTTCCTTTGCTTCCTTAATTTTTTTGCGTAGTATATTGTGCACTCTCTTGTATTCACTATGATTGTTGTTTTTGTGTTTACGTCTCTCTTCCATGAGATTCAATATGTCCTGTGTCATCCATACTTTTTTTCCTCTTTTCACTTTTGGTTTTACTAGCTGTCGAACTCTTCCATTTTTCAACGAATTATTGATATCTTGCCAATTTTCTTCGACACTTTTGTTATCAATGGGCAGTGACCGAGTTGTATGTATATTTCCATTTATTTTCTGGGTTAGCTCTTTAATGGGTTCTGGGTCCTTTAGTATATGTTGTTGTATTCTTGAGGTTTTCGTTGGCTGTTTCCTCTTTTTGAGTTTGACGTTTAGTGTTGAGAATAACAGGTTATGGTCAGAATGCACGTCTGCTCAAGGATATGTTTTCGTTGCCTTATTGCAATTACGTAATCGCCGGTTGATCAAGATGAAGTCGATCTGATTTCTCACGATGTTGTTCTGTGTATTTTGGAAGGAAGTCCATGTGTACAGTCTTCTGTATGGAAAATCGTACCAAGTATTTGTAATTACGAATTCTTCTTCCTGGCAGAACTGTACGAGTCGTTTTCCTCTGTCGTTGCGTACTCCTAGGCCGCACTGTCCAGTGACATCTTCTGTTGTTTCTCTGCCCACTTTTGCATTCCAGTCTCCCATAATTACAGTGATTTCGTGTTTTTTTGTCGCTTTCATTACGTCTTTAATTTGCTGGTAGAATTCTTCGACTTCGTCATCGTCATGGTCAGTAGTAGGGGCATAGACCTGAATAATGTTCATATTTACAGGTCTCATCGCCAGCTGTAGCAGCATTACTCTGTCTGATACGGGCACAAAGTTTCGTATTGATCTACTGAGTGGTTTATTTATTAAGACTTGCCTTGTCCAATAATTGCCCTATTATTGGGTTTGTACCTGTTTGGTTGCAGCTTTACCATAAAACAATAAATAAATGTTCTTCACTCATTACGGTAAAGAATTTTTTTTTTTGGTTTTGAAAAATTTCTAAAGTTATGTGTACCTACCTAATTTTAGATGTTTTCACGCAAAGTAAAAACCTGTTGTTTTCGCAGATTATATTTATGAATTAATGATTACAATATTCTGTTATGTTAAATAAACTGAATTTTGGTTAAGAGCTTATCAGATTATAGCTACTAAGGAAACTGCAGGGAATACTAAATTCACTCTGAGACCCTTGATTGTTGATTCTATTCTGGTTTGATTAGGATTTTGGAAACGCTATAATAATTGCTATCTAACGGATATCCACTTCTATGTAGCCAAAACAACAAAGTATATTTTAAAATTAAATCCTGCTGTACACTACGAAAATAAGAATACAAATTCCGTTAAACACAAAGGTTGATTAATAGTTCGAGTCACAAAGTACGTAACCATGCCATTTAGAAATCACTTCTTGTTTCTTCTACCGTTAGCTTAACAATGGATTTTTAAAGAGACATCTATAAATTCTGACCATGTTTCCATGTACCTAGAATAGTGCTACCGGTATCAAACTCGATATTATTATTGTTATTATTATTACTTTTCAGCTTCCATTGCATTATTTAGAAGGTCTTTCTAATTAAGCTTAGAACAAATGCGTCGTAATTTGTATTTTTTATCGTCTCAGATAGTTCATTAAGTATTTCTAATACCCAATGCTGTGTTTAAGTACGCTGAAAACAATAGTTGATTTAAAATCTGAAATTCACTGCCAATCTGCTGTAAAATTATTATATATTGATCTGTTCTCAGACTTCTCGTTGTCTTTATATCTTAGTTTGTTCTAAGATTTCTTGTTATCTTTTTGCTCACGTTAATTAAGAAATGGCATTTGGTAAGTTCCACAAAATAAAAGAAATGTGGACAGATACAGGTCATATCAACGTCACTATTAAACACTAAATTGAATTTTAACATGCATTTAATGACTTCCATTAACTATAACGTTGCCTACCATGTGTGGGAAAACTATGGTGAGCACTGGGTATTGACTTTGGAGTAACCCCATTTAAACTATATTTTCCAAAGTGCATATACTGATTCGTATGTTTTTGTTGTTGCAATAATTGAACCGAAAGATTTTTATGTGTAAGCAAAATTGTGTTTCTTGAAAATATTGTCAAACACGTTCTCAAATGATGCGAATCTGCAATCAAAGTGTGGGTTCCTATTTAAGATTTTAGAGGTCTCCCCTGTCCCACCCACAGCGGTTGCGATGGGGGGAGCAATTTTGGTGTCATTTGATAGCTTTTTCAAAAATATAACACGAGTGTTTTTGCGTTTCACGATCTAAAGCATATTTTTCGAGATATTCAACCGTTTCCAGACTTTTTGGACATCCGATATGTTAGTTAGGTACTTTTGCTCCTAGATGAAGCATGGCATATTCTCCATCGAGCCGTTATCGCCGCAATTGTTTCTATTTCCTACCCAGCTTTATTACAAGCTTCCCTTTTCTTTCTGGATTGATCTTCTCTGAGTATACTGGCCTAATCCTGTTTCTTCTTTTTTAGGATTCCAGTCCAGTCTTCTTCTCGCTCTGTCATTCTGCGGCTTACGCAACAGTACTTTTGCTCCTAGATGAAGCGTGGCCTATTCCCCATCGAGCCGTTATCGCTGCAATTGTTTTTATTTCCTACCAAGCTTTATTACAAGTTTCTTTCTGGATTGATCTTCTTTGGGTATACTGGCCCATTCCTCTTTCTTTTTTCTTGAGGATTCCAGTCCAGTCTTCTTTTAGATCTGTCATTCTGCGGCTTACGCAACAGGCCTTTAATTCATTTACACTTTCTTTTCTTATCTAAAACAGTTTTGCTGCTTTAAACTATAATATTTACCACCGATTGTCAACATAAATTTAGAAATATAATCTAATCTTAATTCAGACTGACATATAAAAAGCGTCATTTACGCAGGGTGAGTCAAATTTAAAACTGAAGGTTTTCTTTTTTTTTTAATGGACACTCGTATATTTTGAGTTTGAAAGGAATGGGTATGTTTCATTCGTATTGCGTAGTATTCTTTATACCTAAAATTATTGGTTTTGGAATATGTTCCATACTTAATTTAGGAATACTAATCATTAATAACTAAAATTTAGAGAATAGATCTACCAAACTGTTTCCATTCTTACAGGTTAATTAGTGATACAATGACAAGTTTCACATAACAAATTCATTAATATACATCCTCTGTGGAGAGAAAATAATATTTCTAAATGTTCGAAGGCCATTTCTCATAAACGTCTAACCTGTTCTTATACCCTTTTGAGCACAGACCACAGAATTAACTTTTCAAGGAAATTTGAACTTTTGGAAGTAAACATAAATATAAGAGAAAAAATGCTCATATTTTTCCATGGCAGGCTATCAGAAATAAAAAGGTTATTTAACTATGTCAGTTTAAAGTTTTATTTGACATTTGGCATAACAATTTATCAATTGCTAATAAATTATGAAAATATAAACATAGATAATTCTATCAAATTAATAGTTTCTTACCTTTTTTTGACGAAAGTCCAAAGCGTAACAGTACCACGAACCTTAAAAAATTTAGTTTAATCTGTGTGATAGAGATCAAATCTCATATAGTTTTTTCAAATGTTGAAAATTCGATTTTTCATATAGAAAGGACCTCGAAACTTTCGAAGTTCCATAGTCCCTATATAGGCTACCTACGTACCAAGTTTTTTAAGTAATTGAACCAATATATTTTCATGTATAAGTAATATTGTTTTTCATGAACATATCCTTTTACACGTTCTCAAAATATGCATTAGTTAGGTACTTTTGCCCCCCTGTGAGTTCGGGGACTAACTAAAAGAATAGGCCCGAGGTAACTCCTGCCTGTCTTAAGAGGCGACCAATCGGAGTCAAACACTGGCGAGGTCCCGGTCCAGGTGAGCCTGGAGGGAGGCGGATATGTCAGGGGAGTGGTGTGCACCCGGATTTAGAGGCCTCCAGTGTGGGTTTAGAAATAGATAATTGACCTCGCTTGGTTATTACTCGGGAGCGGGGTTCCAGATGATACCGGCTTGGGTTGAGATATGTCGGGTGTCGGGTGTCCAGACGACCGGGTGGGGGTTGAGATCTCTCGTGAGTGGTATACACCCTGAGTTTCAGACCCCACACTGTGTGCTTCGAAACGGACGGACGGCCTCGCTTGGGTGATGCTCGGGAGCGGGACTCGATGGGATGTCGTCTTGAGTCTAGCACTGGTGGGTGTCAGGTCTAGACGAACCCGGCGGAGAGCTGAGATCTCTAGGGGTGGATTTCAACTGCAGATTGAGGCCTATTCTGTGAGCTTCAAAACGGGCAAACGACCTCATTTGGATGCTGCTCGGGTGTGGGACCCATGATACCGCCTCGAGAGAAACACTGACGGATATCTGGTCCAGACGAACTCGGAGGTAGGTTATATCTCTCAAAGTCGCGGACGAACCCCGAGGGAAAAAATGGTGGACACTTTGAACAATTACTTTTAATTATTATTACCTATTTCATTTGTTTTAATTTATGTGTTCTAGAAAATGAAAATAATACCACTTGGTTTCTTGCGTTTCCGGCGTCCGAACTCTTGCAACTGGATATGCGATTTGTCCTTCATAGATTTATTGCCTGAAGAGGGTGACTTTTTCAAAATTATTTTGTTCAATAAGAAAATATTAAACTATTAAATCACTTATCTGTAACTACTGTCAAACGATAAGAAGACTTGTGCAATGAACTTTCTGCAAATATTTTAGTAAAATGAAGAACAATCACGGTTTTAGCAGAAACTTAGGGCTTTGTAAAACAGACTTATCACGATATTTTCTTCATATTACCTGCACTAGTTTCAGAATATTTGTTTAAAAATCACCAATTTTGACGTATTAAATCGGGAATTTGACGTTTTAAGAAGAAAAACTATAAAACTTTGAAAGTAATTTTTCTGGTATTTCCTTAGGTTTTTGCGCCATAAAGAAACTTAATCTTTGTAATATTCGATAGATTTTGTTAACCACACAAAACATTTTGGCTTTGTGCTTGTGCTTCTCTGATCACCAGTGGCACTCACATTTTTTCTTTAAATGCTCATCACTTTTTCCTTTCACCTTAGAGATCTAAATTTATGTACGTAGAACACGCTTTAGTAGAAACTTTCGCAGCAAATTTGGTTGTCAAAGCTTTGCTTTTTTTAAAGCTACAAAAATTTTCCGAAAAAAAACCAAAGTCTTTGCCGAAAACCCGGTCGGATTTCCCTTACGAACGAACTTATCCAAGCCAATTACAAAGGAAAGGTTCTTACCAAGAAACTGAGCCCGGATAGGTCTTCTAAAAAATCTAGTTCGCGCTCATTTGCAAAAATTTTGTCTAAATTCACAAGTCGCGATCTCCCCATTAGTGAATTTATTCTACGAATATTCACTAAGAAGGTACTATCTCATGCAGAGAATGAGGCGTATTAGCAAGTGTTGCGGCCTTCACAAATTACTAATTTAATGACCTAATTTTGATACACATAAAACATTTCCAAAATAGGTAACGTTGTCCTGTCGGCTAAGCCAACTCATGCAAGACATATTTATTATTATTAATATTTGTATTTTCTATCGAAGCAAATATGTTTTCTTCTAAAACACGTAATTTAAAACCCGCAAGGTGAGTTGGTAACGAAAGGGAAGAAACTAAATTGCAATATCTTAAAAGGTAAGAAGTTCCTAAAGCATGTCTTGGTGGAATATTTCCAGTTGACACCGTATTTAACAAAAGCCTCGGAGCATCCTACCAATAGTAAACTAATTACGAAAAATAAAACTGCGCCGGGCTTGACGTTCAATTTGCCGAAGCTATACATCAATACGAAACGACTTTTCTCTTTATGCATTGTGGGGCCACTTAATACTCGTTAACGGCATTATGAAAATATCGCAACTTTAACACTGTTCTTTTATAGGTATTGTATTATTTTTGTTTACTTTTTAGTTTCTGATAACTTTTATCGGAAGAAAGTTATATATTAGTTAATTGATTTTTCTGTCATTGTCCTTAATTGTTTGAAAGTTAAAAAAATGATGGTATATCAAAAAATCTTAGTCAATTTAGACTTGTTTAAATACATATACATAGTGTTTCCTAATCATGTTTTAGGGACGTATCCTTTGACTAATTTTAAGATGAAAAGTATATGAACATTTGTTCAATAATGCCTCGTTCCCGAATTCGACATTGCATCAAATTCCGGAAACCATCAGTGACCAACCTCTACACAGGGGAATAAGTCGCAAAAGCAGTCCGCTACCTAGAGAAACTGGGAAAACGGAGAATTCCAGATACTTTAACAGACATATTAACTTCCCCATTACCTGACTCAACAAACACCACTAACACCCTTAATCCTATAAGTGCTTTTATGAAACTATCTGCTTTCATAAACATCACTTATCCCACTAATTATCCTGATAACGAGTGAGGTATACGACATGCTATTAATAATACAGAGATATACGAACGGTCAGATCTCTTTTAGGTCTAGCGAGACCTTAGAAAAAATCTCTAGCGATATTTGGGGAATAGGCAGATTGAGGCCCGGTAATCAAGCTACAACAACCCAACCCACCCTTATCCGCTGATAGGAGTAGGTAGATTGAGGCCTTAGAGTTCATTTCCATTTATATTTCCTTAACCTCTTGAAAATAGCTCCAAAAAAGGAGCCGAAACGTGGAGTTTTAATAAATTCCAGACGCGAGTTTGTAAAAAGCCTTTTTGGCACCCTAAAACCAACAACCCGAGTACCAATTATTGGCCATATGTACAGGTGTCCCATGGTCGCCGTTGGTTAGAAATATTTGAAGAACAAAAGCTAGCAAATCTACGATCTGCTAATTTAAAATAACTACCAAATGGCGGAGCTTTCGGAAGTACCAGTAATTGATAAAAACTTGGTTATTTTAAATTAAATACGCATGTTTTTTATTAATTTTTTTTAATGATTGTATGTTGAATTTTAGATCTACTTTATGGGGCATACCACCAACCTTAAACGTCAACTTTCGGAGACAAAAACCGTTTTCTGTCAGAACTGACAAAAATACTCAGTGTTAAAAAAAATTGTAAGAGTTGTAACAAAGATAGAGAAACAAAATTTCGGCAGTAGGAAGTAAAAATATTTAATTTATATAAATTCGCTAAAATATCTGTTATGAAAATATATTGTTAGGTAATATATTTCACATATCGGTGCAAGTACTGATCATGTATGTGTTATTTCTTTTCTCAAGTAGAAAATTCAATGGAGCATGCAGACAAGTTTCGCGGTATTGCAGAAGGGAATATGCCTGCAGCTTATACGCTTAAGATCGCTCTAAATGGTCACAAATAAGATTCCTATCTAGCTACTTAACACAAAGTACAAAGGATGCAAATACCTTCTTTGTATTTAAGAGATAGTGGAAATGATTCTCATTCTATGGTAAACCAACCCAGTTCATACTTATGTGTGTATATTTTAATGTAGAAAATGAAGACTATGTATAGTATATATTATATATGTTAAATAAAAATTATATGCCAAATATTTTGATGTCAATAACCATTTATTTAAAATAACATTTATTATTTATTACCCCTAAAAAAATTCACTAAAAACGATACATTCATCGACCGGGAATCGATCTCGTAACTTTCTGCGTAGGAGACAACCACGCTGCCATTGAACCAGCTAAGATACGTAAATAAAGCTTTGTTTACCTAATACTTAACGCCGACTTCATGCCCCGGGATATTATATATTATATTAAAAGTAGACTTAACAACTAATTAGAGAATTAATGGAATTGTCACTTGAAACACATTCAACGACTGTTTCGATCTTAGATGACGTATTATGTTTAAGTTTAAAGATAAGAGAACAAACTGTTTTTAAATCTTTTTTATAGAGACGTGACTTGATTTTTTTTTACATTTCCACTATATTATGCTACACCTTCAGTCCAAAACTGTAAATGAGGCCGCTCATCAAGCTGCAAATATAGTATATTTTAAAAATAGATTGAATCCTCCAGTTAACAAACACTCGCTCTAATTTCATGTGGTCTGTCATTTATATTGTTTGGTTAGCGTTGATGTATGGTTTATGCGTTGTTGTGTTGTATGAATCAATCTACGCATGGCAGTTAAGTGCTCTGTCTGCCAGGCATTGGACTTTAACCACTAAATCGTTTCAACTCATATATTTCAGATTTTAATTTTAATTTAGAAAAAACATTAAATTTTGTGAGCCAAATTACTTAAGATTCAGAACGTAGGTTTATTTACACCATTTTCAGCCACATGTAAAGTTTCATTCCTTTTACTCTAATACTTTAAAAAATATAGCGTTTCCAAAAAATTTTTTGCATATTTTTGAAGGGGGAAAATGTCCGTTATAGGTGATTTACGAACTCGTCTGCGGTCTTAATACAATGAAGTTATACGCCAAGTTTCATTAAAATCAGTTGAGTATTTTTTGAGTTATCCCTCGGGTATGTATATATATATATATATATATATATATATATATATATATATATATATATATATATATATATATATATATATATATATATATATATTCCTGTTACTCTAATACTTTAAAAAATATAGCGTTTCCAAAAATATTTTTGCATATTGGGGGGGGGGGGGGTAATGTTCGTTATAGCTGATTTACAAACTCGTCCGCGGTCTTAATACAATGAAGTTATGCGCCCAAGTTTCATTCAAATCAGTTGAGTATTTTTTGAGTTATCCCTTTATATATATACCCGAGAGATAACTCAAAAAATATTCAACTGATTTGAATGCAACTTGGCGCATAACTTCATTGTATTAAGACCGCGGACGAGTTCGTAAATCTATAACGGACATTTTCCCCCCTCAAATATATATATATATATATATATATATATATATATATATATATATATATATATATATATATATATATATATATGAGATATACTTCATTTTTGGGTTGAACCGCGTCCAGAATTTATTAAAATGATCTCTTAGACTAACGGACAACAACAATAAACAGACAGAATTAAATTTTTTAAGACAGACATTGCTAGAAAACGGATACGACAACAATCATATACTACGAAACATTAGAAAATCACAACAACAAACCACTACACCACAACAAGAACAGAGTCCACACAACAACACACAGCATTTTTACCATACATCAATGGTGTCACCGACAAAATCAGCCGAATTTTTAGAACCCATAATATCAAAACCGTATTCACAACAGAGCAAAAACTGTCCAATCTGATAAAAACTCCCAAGGATTCGATTCCAAACGAATCCCACGGAGTTTACGAAATTCCTTGTTCCTACTGTTTCCGAACTTATGTAGGACAAACAAATAGACGCATCCACAATACAATGTATGAACACACCCTCGCAGTTAGAAAATCCGATCCCTCATCGGCACTGGCCATGCATCATATTCATACAGGACACAAAATAGACTTCGATAATGTCAAAACAATAGCACCGGCTTAAAACTTCAAAACGAGAATTATCCGCGAAGCAATCGAAATCGAAAAACGTCCCGATTGTTTAAATAAGAGAGATGATTGTCTTCGCCTTCCGATTACTTGGAAACCTATTATATGTTCATTACAAACACACAAAAAGAAAATAAATTCAATACACAATTTCCTTGCCCCCTTATCTGTCTCAACAAATGCCGGTAATTCTCTTAGTCCTTCAAGTGCCGTGACCAAAGCCCCTGACTTAATTGACCGTGACCCGACTTTCACTGATAACGAAGCAGGTAGACGGAACGATACATATAATGAAGGACTTGCAACGAACTATCAGATATCTCTGAGGCCTGGGGTTGAACACACTGAGACTTTAGAGACGATCTCCAGTGAGTTTTGGGGAGTAGGCAAATTGAGGCCCCGTAATCGAGCTACAACAACCCAACCCACCTTTGTCCACTGCTCTAAGGAGTAGGCAGATTGAGGCCTTAGAGTGTCCTTACATATTTCCTTTACCTCTTGAAAATTGCTCCAAAACAGGAGCCGAAACGTCGAGTTTTAATAACACATTAAAGACCGCGGAAATCTTTCCGAATATATATATATATATATATATATATATATATATATATATATATATATATATATATATATATATATATATATATATATATAAACATCTAAAAACTTAAACGGACATTGGATATGGGTTCTAGAGGCCCTAAATCGCGCTCATTTGAAAAAAATTGCGAAAGTCTTACCGTCGTTACCTCTGCTATCTTATATTAGTGAATTTTAATTATAAAATTCACTAATATAACATACGGCATGTTTATTTATGTATGTAGGTACATAAAATGTTTGGTTTACTACAAAACAAAAAGACCACCCTAAATGAAAGGTTATAATTATAGCATAAACTATCTGCAACTGTAGTTTTTATCGCGGACATTTCTCCGTGTCGTTTACAACAAAGCTGTAAAACTACTTCCCCATTAAAGCGACACCCAAACACTTCTGCGATAAAACTTAGGTAGCAGAATCATTTTAAATGTTTTATTTGCTTATTTAATCTTAAATAAAGAAACAGATTGCTTGATAATGCTCATTACATACACAACATTAGATGAAGTTAAGGGACAATTAACAAATTGCCGACCAGAAACAAAAGCTTCAGCACAATAAAAGTCTGAACTTGCACCGTGCATTTAATTTTTCTTAGAATCCTCTCAGAGGTAAACAGATCTATCTAAGCCCATATAGCACATACTCCTAGCCCATTCATTAACATACAAACTGCAATCGTGTCTGGTGTAAAGACCGTCGCAATTTATGGAAGAGCTAATGGAAGCCAAGCTCTGTGGCTGCTATCTCGACTTGCTCAGCTCAAACCCTGCCTTAATTAACATGTAATTAACCAATACCTTTCTGGTATTCATGTCCATTCTTGAGCTTGCTAGATTGCTAACAATGCATACCATTTTATATGTGCCTGTCTTGATTTCGTTGACGCTGAATTGTTGCCGATAATTGGCGTAACAGAATGCCTCGCTGTGTTCGACCGTCTTAAGTATTCATTACATAAAATCAAAGAATGAGAATTCGTATATTCCGCTTCTTGCTATTTCTTAGTAGTGTGACTTCTAAAGTCTGCTTTCAATGCAACATAAATACAAAATTATTACTTAGAACACTATTAGAAGAGTGTAGCAAAGACATAACGAATGTATAACTAAAGGATGTAGTAATTGTTTCACGACCAGAAAATCTATCTATTTACTGATTTTTAAGCCAATATTTTTACTGCCTAACCTCTCCTTGCGACAAGGATGACCATAATGCCATATTTGTTAAATGTGTGTATAGACAATACAATAAATAGGTTAAAAGAAGAGACAGCAGGAATCAGAACAAATGGACAACCGTTTAATTTCATAGGATACGCATATGCCAGCAATAATAAGATAAACAGGAAAAAGCAGAGGATGCCCAGTATACTAAATGTTGTGTTAAAAAAAAACTAAAATCAGTATGACGAAACGAAAAGTGAGGATAGGCCTGCGAAAGTAGATAAATGTTTAACTTGAACAAGCAAAATACCTCGCGAGTATTATGACGGATAATGGTAAACGTAGCAAAGAACTGATAAGGATAAGAAATCAACCGTCATCACAATTTAAGCACGATGTCGCAATGTCGTTCAACCATGACTCTCCTCATTTCATTATAACTTCCACATTGCGTCGATTACGCCAGGGTTTCCAGAAGTTTTGTCCTTGGTTTACCTCTTCTCTTTTTTCCAGGCACGTGTCCTTCAAATGATGTTTCAGACAGTTATTATGCCTTAGAATACAACCAATTAATTTTGCCTTTCTTCTTTTAATTTCCTTCAGCAATCATCTTCTTCTCTTACCTCTTCTAACATATTTTTATTCCTCTTTCTATCGGTGTACTGTGTTTTTGTCATTTTCCTCCATTTCCAAATTTTAAAGACGTATATTCTTTTCAAGTCCAGCTTAGTCATCGTCCAGGTTTCCGCCCCATACACTAGGCCACTCCATGCGTACGACTTTATGAACTTCTTCCTCCTGTCCAAGTTAAAAGGTTTATTAGTGAGAAGAGCACTTTGTTTATTCAATGCTTGCTTTGCCATCATGATCCTTCTCATCATATCTATCCTACATTTACCATCATATGTCATTAAAATCTTAAGGTACGTGAACATTTCGACTTGTTCAAGTTGTTGGCCGCTAAGCTTTACATCTATTTTCGTAGTCCCATTCTTACACAATCCAGCAAGAAGGAAGCTGCGGAGAAATATATATATATATATATATATATATATATATATATATATATATATATATATATATATATATATATATATATATATATATATATATATATATATATATATATATATTGACCACAAAGAAAATCTCCGTTTTCCTGTACCCATAAAATTCTGAAACGTTATATTACCCGAGTTTTAACTAAAAAATGTAAGTTCTTATCCAATCACCCCTATCCCTTTAGCGATCCTACCAAAAAACAATTCGAAGCGTTCCTTTCACGGGTGCTAACTGGATACCAAATTTAAAGATGATATTTCAATTTGCTCGAAAGTTATTGCGCCTACTAACAGACAAGCGTACAGGCGGACAGGCCGACGAACAGATGGAGAGCTAAAAAAATTTCGTTCCAGAATCAAGTTTTCTTATGTTTTGAGACTTTTTTCGCTGTTTCAGCAAAAAATTTGAAGCTTCTGTCACTGGTATTTCGCTCACACACATTCAACCCCTAATTTAATTTCAGCACAGAATATCAGATGTTGGATGAAATTAAAATTTTTCTAATAAACAAACCCTAAAACGTTATATTGAGTTTTAACGAAAAAACGTCAATTTTCACCAAATCATCCCCAATTCATCCCCTACTCCCAGGAGCGATATTACCCAAAAACAATCCGAACCGTTCATTTGCCGGGTGCTAACTGCATACCCAATTTGAAGACGATATCGCAATTCGTTCTAAAGTTATCGTGGCTACAAAATAGGCATACAGACAAAAAAATGCTATCCCAAATCATGTTTTCTATATGCTTTGACACTTTTAAGCGAGAAAAAAAATTTGAAATTTTTGTTGCCGATATATATATATATATATATATATATATATATATATATATATATATATATATATATATATATATATATATATATATATATATATATATATATAGGATGATCCACGGAATCCGTTAGTTAAAAGTTTTCGTACTCCTGGCTGAATATTTTTTTGAAAATTTGTTTCTAGCCATTCTGGCGGGAAGTGAAATTCAAATAAAACAGTTTCAAAATGGCTACTTTCCTGGTTATACCAGAAGTTGCTATCCACTCTGTTATTTTAAATAGAAAACCCTATATATTATTGCATTTTTGAATCGTACGTAAAATTGTTGTCTAAATTCATTTGGAACATTATTGGTAAAAAAAAACAGGACTTTTTTGAGGTTATTCAAGTTTGTCAGAAAATTGTGCTGCAAATTGAATCATAACTTCGACATAGCTGTCTTCATTTATTCTCTTCAGAAATACATTTTTATATATAGAATTTAGGGCCCATGGCTTGACCACAAAGAAAATATTTGTATACATGTACCCATAAACTTTTGAAACGTTATATTACTCGAGTTTTATCGACAAAATATCAATTTTAATCAAATGACCTCATTCATCCCCTACCCTCTGAAGCGATTTCACCCAAAAAGAATCCGAACCGTGCTAACTGTATACGAAATTTGAAGACGCCATTTCAATTCGTTCTAAAGTTATCATGGCTACAAACAGACAGACATACAGACCGACAGACATACAGACAAGAAAATGTTCGTTCCCAAATCATGTTTTCTGTATGTAGTATAGATACTTTTTACGACGTTTAAGCGAAAAATTTTTTTGAAATGTTTGCGGCCGATGCGATACTTCCACACGTTGTGACGATGTGGAAGTAATTTGACAGATGAGGTCAGTTAAAAAAAATCTGTATCTCTGCTATTTAGCAACAAACCACAACATAAATTCGTACATACAAAAAGCTAATAGTGTTCTTTCGAGATATCAAATCAGAATTTCATTTATTAAAAATTGTATGCAAATTGTACGCTGTTTTTAAAAGCTAGAAACCACAATAAGTTAAAAAAAATTAAATGAAGCCCCTGTATGTTATGACCTCATTGTCGTCTGGATTGAATCACCTTTCCAGTGGTATATGAGTTCCGTAGTTCTAACTGAAATTAAATTCACGTAAATATTTTGCTTCCACATTGTCACGTGTGGAAGTAAAAATTTCAAATTTTTTTCTCGGTTAAAAGTGCCAAAGCATATAGAAAACATGATTTGGGATAGCAATTTTTTTTTTGTCTGTATGTATATTTTGTAGCCACGATAACTTCAGAACGAATTGAGATAACGTCTTCAAATTGGGTATGCAGTTAGCACCGGACAAATGAACGGTTCGAATTGTTTTTGGGTAAAATCGCTCCTGGGGGTTGGGGATGAATGGGGGATGATTTGGTGAAAATTTACATTTTTTCGTTACAACTCAAATAGTATAACGTTTTCAGGTTTGTTTATTAGAAAACTTTCAATTTCATCCAACATCTGATATTCTGTGCTGAAATTAAATTAGGGGTTGAATGTGCGGGGGCGAAATACCAGTGACAGAAGCTTTTTTGCTGAAACAGCGTAAAAAGTCTCAAAACATAAGAAAACTTGATTCTGGAACGAATTTTTTTTATCTGTCCATCTGTCCATCGGCCTGTACGCCTGTCTGTTAGTAGGTGCAATAACTTTCGAGCAAATTGAAATATGATCTCAAAATTTGGTATCCAGTTAGTACCCGAGAAAGGAACGCTTCGAATTGTTTTTGTTAAGATCGTTTAAGGGGTAGGGGTGATTGGATAAGAACTTACATTTTTTCGTTAAAACTCGGATAATATAACGTTTCAGAATTTTATAGGTACATGAATACGAAGATTTTCTTTGTGGTCAAGTCATTGACCCTGAATTCATACAAATTTTATGATTTTCCTTTTAGAGACGTCAAGGTAACAATTTAAAAAATTTTTGATTTTTAAACAAAGATTCTGAAACAAATGTTGGTTTAAAACAAGAAATATTGCATAAAGTTTGCTTAGCAAGATCTTTTATTTCTGCTTCAGTTACTGTCTTTCATTCAACTGAAATATTTGGATAAAACTTATTTGAAATAGACCCCTTCTGCGATACTTTAGAGAACCTCGGTGGTTCAGGGGTAAGAACGTGTGCCTATGAATCGAAGGGTACTGGGTTCGATCCCAGGGTACTCCTTTCACTTTTTCAGTACAAACTGTAAAATTAACATTAACCGAGGTTCTGGCATTGTATTTGAGCAAGTTGAATGTCTGCACGTTCCGCCCTTCGGAGGGGGCGTAAAGCTGTCGGTCCCGTGTCCATGCGATGTTGGGCACGTTAAAGATCCCTACCCTCCTTACAGAAAGCCAGGGGTTCGGCAAAATTTCCAGGATAGTGAGGTGAAACTGCTCCCTGGCGTCGGTGATTGGCCATAGTTGCGGAAATAGGCCGACGTTAAAGAAACAAAATACACACACACACACACACGATACTTTAGCAGCTGCTTAAATTATAGTTTGTGTTTTAAAACTATTGCACTTTAGTTTTTAACATAATGAATTTAAAAAATCCCCCTTTTCACTTAATAAACCGATAAACGGACAAACTATATACAACTAGTGTTAAAAGTTCGACGCAGCAAATACGTTATGGTAGGGCGTTATTGGAAACAAATTTTGCTCCAAATGTTATCATTTTATTTTCTAAACCAAAAACTAGTTTTACTATATAGTAACATAAACTTTATAAAATCAACATGCGTACCAAATTTATTCAAACTAACCTAATTATATTCGAAATTACAATTTTTTTACTTTTGTGATTTTTTTTTATAGATTTGAGAGCTTTTTATGAAAATTCGCCACCATGACCCACCACTTCCTGCACCCAGACTTGTTTACCTATCGGTAGCAAAACAAAATTCGGCACACGGTCCATTATTATCCAAATTAATAACAAATTGACATTTTCTAATTCAAAATTGGATTGAACCCCACAATTTTCAAATTAAAATTTGACCTCCTTCAATATTTCCTTCTTAAATAAATTATTAACTCATATAAAAACGTCAAAGTTTATGTACCATAAATCGGGGTCTTTCTCTAACATTGTCTTTCCAAACAGAGCCTCACAAATAATTGCACTACCCCTTCAATCACTGTTATTCATATTCCAGTAAAAACAAAGTTTTTATAATCGTATTTTTACCTTAATATTATCTATACTTTATTTGAGACATTATAATTTTGACAATACTAAATAACAAATACGGGTAATTATTGAAACAAATAATCATATCTATATGAAATTAAAGGTTCGTGTTATCTATAGCTATATTGTAAAAATGTTGGTGGCAGTCACGCTAGTAGAAGCAAACTTTAGAAAAAAAAATAATTAAAAAGTGGTATTAAATCAAATAGTTTTGCGAGAAGAAGTTTTAGATGATTAACAAAATCGTATTAATACATTTACAAACACAGCTTCTTCGTAAGATACAATGTATTATTTTAGTTACAAGTGAATAAGCAACAATAATAATAAGAAGAAAACAAATTTATTTCTTGTGTTTTGAAAATCGATAATTTGTTTCATGCGGTATTGTGATAGAGAATTAGTTTTACTTTAAGAAAGCAACATACGACCCCGCTTTCCATTTAAAATTTTTGCGAGGGTAGTTACACTTCGAGGGGAGTTGGGATGAATGGAAAGGTTTTTACCCAAAAAAGTGGCATATAAAAATCTAAGTTGTATTTTTTCTCAAAATTACTAATAACAGTGAAATAGCTTTTGAAGCGCACTGTATGTATATATTTACACTAAATCACCTATTTCATGTTTTTCGTACGTACCAATGAATGTTTTAAAAGCAATCACCGAATTCAATCAAGATATAGAAATTCATACATAAAATAGTAAGTTCTCTTACTTTTTAACAGCTTCAATAAATAACTTAGATTCGTCAAATGATAAGACTTGTATGCATACTATGCATACAATGTGAATGCAAATATATAAAGCCATCAAGCTGAAATAAATTCAACATACTTTTAAGTCACATCAAAGAGGCAATTTTTATAACTTTTAGTAACAGATCAGAGAGATCTCAGTTCACGAGCCCACCAAGTCAGTACGGCTTGCAAGTATTATTAACCACATAGTATATTTATAGCGTACTGGTTTACAAGCCCTCCACAATGCAACATATATTGAATAAAACTCGTCCCGCTCACTCTGGACTCGGCAAAAATGCCTTGTCCCGGCACCCAGGGAACGGAGTCCGAGCAGTATCATGCTAATCGGACATCGCCTCTGTGACCTAGAGTCTATTCACACAAATACGATGTAGTTCGCCATCCAATCAAACAATTATTTCCATGCGCTTCCACCAGTACTTTTACAGTACTTACATACGTATACAAATGATAAATCTTGCTGAAGCAAAATCATGCTAGAGTGTGGAGGGTTCGTGTCTTAATCTATCATTGCTATCTCCTTGGGCAACAAGTGTCTGGTAAATGTTTGATTGTTTTTGCCGTTTATTGCTTTCCTTGATTTCAATATTAGAACCTGCAGATCAAAGAAGCTTGCCTTTGTGTTCAAATTGTATCTGCTCTACCATATATATATATATATATATATATATATATATATATATATATATATATATATATATATATATATATATATATATATATATATAACACTTTTGTTGGGCCGGACCTACCTCGATGATTGCAGGATTTAACTTTCGATTTGTGTTCTTTAAAGACTACTAGCTGAATAAATGTTTTTCACTTGTAACTTTGCTACATGTATTTGAAAATTATATTAGCTAGTAATATGAAGTATGAAGAATGCATCAGAGCCTCGGTGATTCAGTGGTAAGGACGTGTACCTCTGAAAAGAGGGCTACCGGGTTCGATTCCTAGGGTTATCCTTTTACTTTTTCCGTACATACTGTACAATTAATATCAAGCGAGGTTGTGGCATTGTATTTGAGTAAGTTGAATCTCTGCACGTTCCGATCTTCGGAGTAGGCGAAAAGCCGTCGGTCCCGTGTCCATGCGATGTTGGGCACGTTAAATATTCCTACACTCCTTACAGAAAGGCAGGAGTCCGGAAAATTTTCCGGTATATTGAGGTGAAACTGCTCCCTGGCATCGGTGATAGGCCATACTCGCAGAAATAGACCGAGGTTTAGAAAAAAAAACAACGCATCTATCGTTTTGAAAACAGCAAGTTTAGGATGCTTAAATACATTACGCGCTTAAGCTAAATATTAAGTGGTTAACTTTTTATTTACCCCCAAGTAATTAACTCAAGCGTTTAGTTTCATAAAACGCGTAAGAGGTCAATGGTGGATTCTAAGATGTCTTTTATTTATATGCTCAAGCCATTGTTATATCAATTCCACTGGCGTCTCTATTACTTATTATAAAATCACTTGTTGGATCATCTATATCATTGAAACCTAACCTGTTACAGTACTATTACGGTCCTCTTCATCAATCGAAGTGACAACACAGACCTACATATACTTAGTTTGACTTTTGTATCTCTTAATGAATTGAACCCACAAAAATGTGTTTGTTTTGGTATTCCCGAGCTACGGGGTGTCAATTTCCATATTATTTTTCTTCTGTTTCTTAAGTCTTGAAATAAGTCATGCTCCTCTCCTCAGAGTTCCGTTTGAACGACATTGGTGTTTATTTTGGTTCCATTCTTTAAATATTCCTCAGTCTCAATTTGAATTGGCAGATGCAGTTCTAGGAAATCTTTTGGAAGTTTGTAGAAGCCTCTGGGTAGATGCCAGTTGATACCAGACCTGAGATGATGTTGGCAGAAACCATTTTTGACATCCAGATGTCGTTTATTGGGTTAGAAAATTACGCTTTTCTAATCCTCCCAGAAGATACTCCTATCTCTTTTGTTGAATATTCAACGAGCAACATAGCCCCCCATTTAGTTTTAAAAGGACCAAAGACAGTCTTATCTAGTGACTATATTCGATCTGTAAAGTGACTTGGAAATTTTACTAATTTCACATTATTGCCTCTTCTACAATGCAAATACTGATGTGACCTCAGTGGTTGCCATATAACAAGGTAACAGTCTGATTGGTCAAACCCGTGCATTCACGAAGTTTCTTTACATGTGGAATGAACGGCGCAAGGAGGCAGATAAAAAGTCGTGGCTATTTCGTGCCTTCATTAAGACGTTCTTTGACGCTGCATATCCGTTTTCACTAGTCCAAGTTTTAAAATATTTTAAGGAGGACGGGACATATTTTCTAATACGCAGGCGAAAACAGAAATATTTTCGCTACCGGAGCCTCCCCATATGCTTGATAGACTTTTGCCTTTTTTAGCAATAGCACTTGAGCTAGAGAGATCTGTACGAAGGCCTGTTTCATCAGCATTAAATTACAAACAACTTTTCTGTGGGTCAGGTAATTTAGAGGTTTTCCACTTATGTCTTCAGTTTTTTATAGAAGTCGTAAACTACTTTAGAAACTTTCGCTGGTTTACGCAGTTTTTACATATGTTCTGGATTTTTAAAAGTGTCTTGTGACCAGTGAGTCGGTGACCGGTGAGTCGGTGAGTCAGGAATCGTCACAGCGACTGAGTAGATCCAGTTAATTCACTAGTGTGAAGTCAGATTATTCATTCACTATCCAACACTAGTGTCTTTTGATAAGCAAATAGTACTAATCTGAGGCCAGCTTATTGCCTTTGAAAGGCGTTTTGATGTTCTTTACTAATACTAATTAAAACAGATTTTTTTATCACAAGGGTATCTCATACGGGATCTAACAATTAGACATTTAACAATATGTTCCTTAACGTCCATAGAAAAAGCTTGACTGTGTCAGGCTCCAATTTTATCACGTAAAACGCTCCTGCCTTTTTTTTAAATAACCGTAAAAGGGATATTATAAGGTTCATGAGTCTGTCGGTATGTTTTTTTGATGGTTTTATTCATTTATTTATGGGTTCTGAAACAGCTCAAGTCCTCAAAAGAAAAACGCTAGCTGTGGTCGTTTTTTTTTGTTGTGAATTTTCATTTATAAAATTCACTATTAGAGAGGTATCGATTGTGAGACTTTCGGAAGATTTTTTCAGATGAGCGCGAATTAGAGAATTATATATATATATATATATATATATATATATATATATATATATATATATATATATATATATATATATATATATATATATATATATTATATGTATCCAACCGATAACTCAAAAAATACTTCACTGATTTGGACCAAATTTGGGAATTAGCCTTATTTTACTAATGGCTTGGATGACTTCGTTCATCAAATCCTAACGGCCAATTTTTCTTGATAAAAAATTAAAAAAGCATTTTGTAAATCACAATATCTCTCAAATTGTCTGAGTAATTGAAAGGAAAATTAAGAGAAAATAGCCAGACGTGGTTGTATACCAATTTTCAAGTCGTTTGATCAATGGAAAATAAAGTTGTTTGAATTTAATAATAAATAAATCCCCGACATCGCTTCAAAATTTTGTAATGTAATATCTAGAATGTTGAACAAAGACAGATTACGTTATCTGTACTGCTATGCTATTTAAATAAATCGTAGATAAAAATCTAAACAATGGAAGTTATTGCGACACGTCAGACTAGAGATCATTGTGAGAGATACGACAGGGACGCCATCTCGGTGCAGGACCAGGTAGTATGTTGTCACACCTCTCTAGGTAACAAAAAATATATAGATAGAGCTGTGTACAATGTACAACCAAATTGTAAAATGTCAGCTTGCGGCCAAAAGCGCTAAATTTTAGCATGCGAATGTATACTAATAAATCTTTATTTTTTATGAAAGTGATTCAATTTGTTTAAAAGCAGTCTGGAACGACGTTTCATTATGTATAAATGTTAAGCTACCCATTCTTCACGTTCACGGTATTTAAAATATTGTATGTATTACCTAGTGAACGCTATACAGAATTTACTGGTAGGTATTACAAAAGTGAAACAAAAATTATTTTAAGAAGAAATATACCTTCCTCAAACTAGTACAGTAAGTACTTATAATATCTAGGTAGGTACTACCAAGTACCTACATCCCTTGTTAAAATTATATAAACAGATGTTTAGGTTACATTATTAAAATTTTAATTTCAAAATTTTGTATTGTTTATATTCATTTCATTTTCAAAAAGGATGGATACAACAATAGTAGATAAGTGTTGAAAAGAGTTCGAGTGCGTTATGGTAGAGAATTTTCATAAAAATATTTCAAATGATGATAACCCAATTTCTCAGTTGGACCTCTTTGAGCCGCCTTTATCTCATTTTGCAGCTATACCACACGATAATCAATATTATGCTATGGCTGTACCTCCCTAGAATCCTGTTTACCGCGCGCAGAACCTCTATATTCACCACAGGTCCCGTAACTTTCTTATGGGTTGCTCCAAAGGAATTTTATTGTTTACATTGTTCTTGTTTATGCATTGAGGGTGATTGTAGGCATGCAGAAGGGGAAGGAGCACCCCCGCGACGAAGCAGCGAACCAAGATTTCCAATTTATGTTTAAATTGTTATCTCATTTCATTTTTTTAAATTCTTTTTTCCAAGAATGATTTTGAGGTTGCCTTGTTTGTCAGTCTTACATAGTAAGCTACAATTTTATCATCATCAAAAAGTATGGATACAGCAACCGTAAATAAGTGTTGGAAAGGGTCTGGCTGCAGCAAATATGTCATTTAAATTTAAAGAATTAGTTTGAATAAGATTTCTTACTAATAGTGTAAAGATCTTATGAAAATTCACTACTATAACGCACTTGCTGCGTCCTGAACTTTTTTATTTTTGCGAACTATAATGATCTGTAAAAAGCAAAAGAATCTAACCAAAATGGGTTCACAATTCCCCATTTGTTGTTTTCAATTACCCTTAATCTAATTACTGGGGGAATTTAAACGCCAGCACGCTGCTGCTTGTCAAATTATAATATGTATATGACGAGCTTTTATCGATAACCTACCTACATTCCCACTTTTTCCAAAATTAAGTGTAACCATTTGTGAACTATTTTATTTCCACATCATCAATACGTGTGGCATCGGTGACAAAACTTTCAACAACAAAAAATGTCACTTAAACGCCGTAAAAAGTATCAAAATGTATATGAAACACGATTTGGGATCGAATTTTTTTTGCTTGTCGGTCTGTATGTTATCTGTTAATAGGCACGATAAGGCTAGATGCATTCTCGCAATAATTAGAACCGTAGACCGGTTGCGAAAATGAATCTAGCCTTACATACTTTGTCCCTATATTAGGGTAGAAATGGACCAGGGCTGACAATTTACCAAATTGTTAGTTAGTTGTATACAGTCTCTATTTTTTTAACACTTTGTGTTATTTGGAGCTGGCGTGACAACATACTACTTGGTTCCGCAACTAGGTGGCGGCACGTACACAACTCACTTAGTGTAGCCACGATAACTTAAGTATGAATTGAGATTCAAATTTGGTATACAGTTAGCAATCGACAAACAAACGGTTCGGATTGTTTTTGGGTAAAATCGCTCCTGGGGATAAAGGATGAATGGGAGGTGATTTGGTGAAAATTGGCATTTTTTCGTTAAAACTCGAGTAACATAACGTTTTAGGGTTTGTTAATTAAAAAAACTTTCAATTTCATCAAACATCTGGTATTCTGTGCTGAAAATAAATTAGGAGTAAAATTTGTGGAGGTGGAATAACGGTGACAGAAATTTCGAATTTTTTTTATTGTTAAAACGGCTTAATAAGCCTCAAAACATATAGAAAACTGATACGAAAATTTTTGGAATCCAGTTAGCACG
This sequence comes from Tillus elongatus, assembly GCA_964006375.1. NCBI lineage: Eukaryota > Metazoa > Arthropoda > Insecta > Coleoptera > Cleridae > Tillus > Tillus elongatus. The sequence continues at coordinate 49,554,611 of OZ023267.1, read as the reverse complement.
CGACAAAGGAACGCTTCATATTGTTTTTGGGTAAGATCGCTTAGCCAGGCAGCCCTTAAGGCACTAAGTAGCCCACGGGTAAATTTCTGGCTGGTGAGTGAGTGCCGAGACGAGACGAGCGACCTGGCTGAGCAGAATGAGGTGACCCTCATCTGGGTGCCGGGTCACTCGAGGGTTAAAGGCAATGAAGAAGCTGACAGTCTCGCGTAAAGAGGGTCAGCAGAACCATTTATGGGACCAGAACCGGCTCTGGGCGTGACAAAGAGCACTGCCAGGGGAGTCATTAAATCATGGGTCAGAAACCAACACAAGGTGTACTGGGCAGACTGTCCAGGGCTCAGACATGGGAAGTCAATAATTGACGAACCCAGTTCAAAGAGAGCTGTGGAGGTGCTAAATCTTAGCAGAGGACAACTCAGAAACACAACAGGTCTCTTGACGGGACACTTGGCCGTCAAGAAACACCTGCATAAAATAGGGCGGTTCGAAGGGGACCTCGCATGCAGACTCTGCGGCGAGGGGGAGGAATCAGCCCAGCACATCTTGTGCGAGTGTAAAGCTCTGCACCGCAAAAGACAACTGATCTACAGTCAGTCTAGACCAATCGCTGTGGAGACTAGTTCAAGGCACAGTGATTTTGGAATGGGTGGAGTAAGACTAAGGGTATGCATAATCAACCAAAGGTTGCAGTGCTATCGGGGCGGCAATCCTTCAGGGGGTAGGGGATAAGTGAGGAGTGATTTGGTAAAAATTGACATTTTTTTCTTTAAAACTCGAGTAATATAACGTTTCAGAAGTTTATGGGTAAAGGAATATCAATTTTTTTTTGTGGTCAAGTCATGGACCCTAAATTCATTTTATGATAATGTCTTTCTGAGAAGAGTAGATTATCACAGCTATGTGCAGCACTATTTTAGAAAGGTACATACTTCATCTAGTCTCTTCCAAACTTGACCTTCATGATAAGTATAAAAACTACCAGTATTATTTTTCATGTTATGCTGTCGAGTTGAGCGTCGAGTCTAAGAACAGTATAAGTTTAGGAATTGTACTGTTCTTCGAGTCGTCGACATAAATACGTAGTGCGTTGCGACGTAACGGTAGGACTTAGAGTACTGTTCTTTAGCACAATCGATAGAGAGAAATTTTAAATATTTTGGCCTTGTCAACTAAAAACCGCCATTGTACTTATACTGTTTTTGAACTCATCGATTCAATTCCTTATTGGTTCAACCCTACGAGTTCCATTTTTGCTGAATATTACAATAGAAGTATCTTTAATGGGGTATTCGGATTGTGTCTATTTCTTTAGAATAAGAACATAAAGATTTTTCAACAGGTGCATAAAATTTTTCTCAGAGGTCTAAAAGTTCTCAGTGGAAGATCACACGTTCCAGTTAGTTGCGTCTGAGTGCGTTTAGCTAGTGTGGCATCAATACCAAAGCGATAACACAAGAATGCGCGATTGTTAAGATAAATTCAACAGTAGCTGGTAAGATTGTGCATGTTTATGTGATTTTGTGCCAGGCAGCACTGTTGCCACTTTGCATTTCAAATAGATGTGTTTTTACGCCAACTTCGTGCCAGATCGAACGTAGATATTTACCATAAAGATATGTATTATATGTGTCTTACTCCTTTTGAACCTACACACACTTAACTCTCTTGCCTTTCAAATGCAGATCTATTGAAATACCTTTCCCAGTAATGCAGACGGAGACTGATATTTACTTTATTTCAATAACATATACAATGCAAATGTTTGTCGGCTGCTGAAAATGCGCGATGACAATCTGACTGTATACTGCTTAATTAGTTATGACTTACTGGTATGAAATGAGCTTTTGAAAAATGTCTACGGCTAATTAGTTATGGCATTTAGTTAAGTCATTCTCGTTTCTCGCTTTCAGTTACAATGTGCTTAACACCATTCAGTTCGCTATTTTATTATTTTCTTTATATATGAAACGAATAAAAATATATACGGTTTATGTGTAATAGAGTTACAAATTCAGAACCTAACTGATTCCAGGAATAGGTATATCTCAACACATATCACTTTTACTTATTTTAAAAAGGGTTATCTTATTTATATTATAGCTTTCAGCGAATTTTCGTGGAAAAAGGGTTATTCAGGAGATTGCAACTATTGAATTTTGAAACAAATTCAAACAAGCGTGAAATTGGCTCTCTAGATCACATATCCGAGGTAATTTTCAGACTTTATATTATGTTTATGTATACAGTGCGCCCCACTTAAGAACGGAACACCCTCTTTCTACTTTTGATTCACTTTGTGTGTGTGTTTGGTTTACTGGCTGTGGCTTTGATCAGCCATTATTGGTTCACTTTTAAAAACCTTAAATTTTGATGGTACAAAAAGTTATCCACGGTTACTATTTACCCGTATTAACATTTGAAATATATCAGTAGCGTACGTTTTTAGGGGGCTACACAAAGTCGATTAAAAAAAATATTACCGAATTTTTAATTAGATTTTCAGTTAAGGCATTGTAACGAGCATCCCTTTAAACCCTTAAGGATAAATTTTGAGTCATATCACGTTACCATTATTTGAGATGCAAATCTCCAAAAAATGGTTTTTTGATTATTTAACATCCCTATATTACATGTTAGTTGACGTTTTATTGACATGAAATTTTAGTGATCAGTAATAATCGATACGGTGAGTGGCTGCCCTTTATTAACATTGATTATGTGTCAGTAGCGTACGTTTTTAGAGGGCTTGAAAGTATAGATTACTTGAAAAAAGTCTTCCTTAGATTTTTGAGAAAATACATTACTTATCTTGGACTAAATAATAAAAAACATACATTTGTATGGTACAAAAATATTAGATAGCTGTGCCTTCTACCAAACCTACATTTATTTCAATACATTTGTCGTATAGTTTTCTAATGTTATTGACTTATTTGTTGGGGGTATAATGTCTGCACACGCTTGACGTATTCTTGTATGGATATCATCTTAATTAGTTGGACGTGATTTGTATACTTTTTAAGTTAACATACATCATAGAAAGAAATCAAGTATTGTGAAATCGGGTGTTTTGGGCGGCCAATAAATCAGTACGACTACCTATGCCTCTCAACCGGTTTGGAAAATTGGTATTTAGCCATTGTTTGACAATTGTTGTGTTGTCTACTGGGCACCCGTCTAACTGAGGGTGCAAATGTTGTCTTGTCGCAAGTGGAAGTTGGTCAGTTGTGTATGATGAAGATAAATACATGGAGCCTTGTTGGTATTCTGAAATGTGAATTAACATTTTAATGAATATCTATGAGTGATTCGTATTCCAGGACGGTTAGAGTTGCAGGTTGACTTCTAATGATGAACGAATTTTGTACGCATTCAATGTCAATATCAGTATCCGGAAAGTAATCTGAAACAGATCTTAGCAGGCTTACCAAATATCTAGTGATGACTTATCGAATTTCATTTGGTAACTCCAACACGTTTCCTTGCAGAAAAGAATAGGAAAGCGAAAAACATTCAATGTCAATGTCCTTTTCTATGCAGATAATCCAGAAATTAATTTTTCTTAAATGCCGATACTTTGTATCTCGCGAAAAATATAGTTGTTGATTTTCCCTGCAAATGAGTAGTAATTTTTCGTTGGCCTTTCTAAAAATTTCAGGAAGTAAGCTAATTTTATCAGCCATCGTTATCAAGGAATAGATCACAAAGGGTTGCAGACGCAAAAAATTTTTGCTCCATTTGAAAAACCTTCAACAACCTGCTTAAACTTTTCCACCTCAAAGCTAGCGGATTTCACCATGAAGGAAAAGTGATTTATACTGACTTGACTACCCATTTCCGCACACACTTTTGTGAATTTCTTTCATGTAATTTCTTTTCATGTAATTAACGATCTTCACAGCTTCATCAAGAACTGTTTTATATCAGCATTTTCTTTACTACAAGGAAATAACGATGCAAAATTCATGACTGCTGTTACACCCCGGCGCAATATTTTTAATTTTTGATAGGGCACCTTCTATTTTTCTTACCATTGCTGCGGCCCCATCGCTACGTACGTCAATACATTTTTTCCAATTAATATTATGTTTATTCATGTAACAGTCTATGACTTTGAATATTTCTTCTTGATCTTACGAAGCTTCGGTAATTTTTGCGTCAATATTAAATTCTGGACTACAGTAATGCGGTATTTAATAATTTCATTTGAACATTTTTTTAAATTTTTTGAGAGAAAGAAGATTCAGCGTATTTGAGTTAAAAAGAACTTAGGTGTGAAACTGGTGACTTTCCTACGAAACCCAGGTTAGTAATCGCGGAGGCTAGTGTCAACGCACATACAAATATCAACGGCGAAAACCCACGTCCTACACATATTGATTTATTTATATTTATGCAATTTAAAATTCATTACACTGTGTTTTAAACTACACTTCAAAAGCACGAGCATGGTTTCCGGAAAACCTGACGCAATTCATGAAGCGCCTAAGCTACCACCAAATAAACAAAACTACTGGAAACTAGTGGCGTGCGGTCCATTGAAGCAAGGGAAGCACTGCTTCCCTTAAGATAACGACAACGTACCTAAACCTCATTATTTAAAATCCCTTTTGTATTTTAAATATTAAACTTCAAATTCTGAAACTAATTTAATTATTACAATTTTTATTTCGCAAGCTCACACACATAATTATTTATTATGCATCATACTGTATTTGTATATACGCTCCTAGCAAGGACGTCGTGCCAGTAAATGCGACCGCCAGCGAACAGCATGAACCTGATACTACGAGTGGTTGCAATGACTTCGGTTAAATACACGTAGTCAGCAGGTAACTTTATAACAAACCCTAGCTCGACGGGATGTACGCGTATTTTTAGAACGTGTTGTACCAGGAAGACCCGGTGCACGTACAAAGTGAATGTCTTTGATTATTTCGTAGATATAAGCAGTTGACTAAGTTAAATACATTGTCATTTTATGATTATTAATATGGCTGCAAGTAGATCAGCTTTTAACAGCGGCGCTCGGTGGGGGTGGGGATTTACAAACTTTACAAACAAGTGGTAATAATAACTGTGATTGTATTGTGTGTTTTTTGATAACAAAAGGATTTTCAGCTTTACCGTTTGCTTAGAAAATTGCTATTATTAATAAAGGTAGGCCGAAACCTTATGTAAAAAACTTAAATCCAAGAACTAAAACATGTACTCGACATTTCAACGCGGAAAAAAACTTATAAACAATACGAATGGTTAACGGGTTGTGAAAACAGGAATAAACTGTTTTGTTGGCCTGGTAGTCCATTTGTGACTGAAAAGGGAATGTGGAATAAAAGTGGGTTTTCCGACTTGAATAATCTACATAAAGTAGTAAAAAGAGATGTTATGTCTAAAGCGCATTTACAGACCATTTTAAAATTAAGTGTCTTTGGAAAAACGCGAATTGAATACGCCGTTGACAAGCAGATAGAAATTAGTCATCTCCAACACAATGAACTGGTTGATAAAAACAGAAACATATTAAAATGACTTATTGATATTGTGTGTTTTCTAGGTCAGCATAAATTGGGCTTCAGGGGTCATGATGAAACAACTACATCTGAAAATAGAGAAAACTTTCAAGACCTAGTTTCTTTAATAGCCAAATACGACATTTATTTAAAAAATCATTTGGAACAGTCTAAAGTTTTTCGCGGGACATAAAATCGCATTCAGAATGACTTAATTTCGGCTGCTGCCACTATTATTTTGAACAGAATTAAATCTGAAATTAAACAGACTTGTTTCATTGCTATCGATCTAGATGAAACAACCGATGTAACTAATTTAAGTCAACTATCTGTAGTAATACGCTACGTAAAAATTGATGGGAGTGTACAAGAAAGATTTTTAGGCATTAAAAATGTGACAGAAGATCGTACTGCAAACGCTCTATATAAAATTGTGCTTAATATTATGAAATATATTGAGGAGGCTGATAATAAATTAATTGCCCAAAGCTATGATGGGGCTTCTGTTGTGGCCGGACCTTTAAGAGGTATTCAAGCTAAAGTGCGGGAAACGTTCTCCAGTGCTCTATTTTTATACTTTTGTGCTCATAAATTTAATTTAATTTTATCCCAATCTATAAATCATATTAAAGAATGTAAAGTGTTTTTTGCTACCTTAAGTAGAATGAATTTGATAGGTTCTGGGAAAAAACAATTGAATTAGGAGAAGTGGAGCCACGAAGAAAGCGTCTGCGCACTGATAATGTGGGAGACCTTCAAACTTCTTACCGCCGCCTTTTCTACGAAATCATAGATCAAATTCAGCAGCAAATTAACTGCAGATTTGATCATCTCAGTGACCTGAAATTTCTTGAATTGTGTAATTTTGGAGGATTTAAAGGGATACGTTTCCCAGAAGATTCATTCAAATCATTATTTCATCACTATGGACATTATTACGATCAGAACTGACAGTCGTTTATGAAACCGATGTTATTGACACAAAAACTAACGCGAGTGAACTTTTAACTTTCTTAAAACAATAAAAATTGGAAAATGCATATTCTGAAGTGTTCAAATTATGTGAATTAGTATTAACAATTCCTGCTACTAGTGCATTTTTAGAACGAATTTTTTTTACATTGAAACGTATCAAGACTTTTGTTAGGAATTCAACAGGACAGGAAAGACTTTCCGAATTTTCAATTTTGTCAGTTGAAAATAAACTCGTCCAGTAAATATCCCAGAATCCACAGTTTTATGATGACATTATTAAAATTTGCCAGTTTCTGAGAATTGCTTCCCTTATTTGAAATGTCACCGCACGCCCCTGCTGGAAACTCAGAGGTTGGACCACAGCGCGACATCGCCTTATTACTGTGATGGTAGTGACGATATTAATTAATGTACAATCTTTACCAGTAAAGCATTTAAAATTCAGAAAAATTAAAATAGTGGTCGTCTGATAATAATAATAAGTATGTTAAGTAGAAACGAATTGAAAACTTAGCAACTAATTACTGTGAACGAGTTATCGATATTGGTACTACGGCGGCAATATACTAAGTTAATTATCTCCTCTACAATTTATCTTTTATTTCTAGTAGATAAGCTCTTTTTAAAAATACCGTTGTTTAACATTCCAACACCGCCGGTTTACAGTCCTCCGTTCTTGTGTTCCAGTATGTGGACGCGAGCGGACGCAGAGGGCCTGGTCTTAAGAATCTGAAGTTATAATAAATCTGCCCAGTGTCCGAGGTGCACACTTCGGCGGTTTCCGTCATATTTAGCCTTATTATAAATCTATATGCATAAATCTAACTTTGTGGTATGCAGCCAGGTTACAAAAAGAACTGTCCGTTCCGAAAACAGGAATATTAGAATCGACAAATGCACAAGCTCTGTGCATATCCTGTAGATATTCAATTTACGGAATTAACTGACAAATGCTCAACCATTGTGAGTTTTTTGTATTGTGTAAATAAAGTATATGAGATCAATTTATGAAACCTCATTTCATTTGCTGAAGCTAGCGTAGCAGCTTACTATACGGTAATTATATGCTAATATACGGGCATTTATAACGACCGCGCTATAAATTATTATGCGACAATATAAACGATACGGTGGCTTCAAGAATATACATAAATGTATACCAGGGGTTTATTTACAAAAGACGAAAATATACAAGGTGGTTTACATCAGAGTTGAACCCTCTTAATTTTTTATTTTTTGATTTAGAATTAAATTTTTTCTTTTCATCTCAATTCACATTAAGTGAAGCAACGTGCCGCCACCTAGTTGCGGAACCAAGTAGTATGTTGTCACGCCAGCTCCAAATAACACCAAGTGTTAAAAAATAGAGACTGTATACAACCAACTAACAATTTAGTAAATTGTCAGCTCTGACCCGCAACTAGGTGGCGGCACGTTGCTTCGTGTCTTACCACACACTGAGTGTTGGAAGGCTGGCTACCATAGCGGTATTACTTTGTAGGTGTATTTTCGCTACAATTAGTATGCCGTACTGAAGAGCTCTAATTAGAGCGAAACTGGTATACGGTTCTAATTGTGGCGAGAATACATGTAGCCTTACTCAATTCACATGTCAGAAGCGCAATTAAGCATCGAGTTTTCAAAACACAAACTATGTATATATTTTATTTTGAATGGAACACTCAGTATATTATTAGTTTTCGAATCTTGTCATTTTTTCTGCTTGCGTTAATATATAAATGTAATATTGTTGCTTCAGCCATTCGCAGGTTGTAGATTGTTTGAACCGGTGTGATTTTGGCGGTCAAATGTCCAGCAGCCGATTCAAGAAAACAACAGGGAAGACGCACAAGATACATTTTAAGTTTTTTTTTTAAGTTACTTAGTCACAATATCAAAAACGCACGTGGAAACAAATTAAAATCTAGCAGGGTTATCATTGGTCCTATATCATGCTGTCAACAAATGTACCCACGATCACTCGCCCGTATGAGAAATGGCGTGTTGCTAGATAATTAAATTTTTATTTCAAAAACTATGGATACTAACAAATTAAGACTAAGCGTGGTTATTAAACGTATAAAATGCTATTAAAAAAGTATAGCGTCAAACGCTCGCAAGCCAGAGGAGACATGGGAGGGGAGGAAATCTTGACGGAAACTTTAATTTTTATTTCAAAAACTATAAAATACATGACGCTCTTTTCATGAAAACCTTTTTTTAATGGCCTCAGAGAAATGTCAACAAATTTTAGAGGCAATTTTTTTTTGGCTAGTGAATTTCAATAAACTTTGATAGTAAATTGGGGTTTAGTATATTTTCAGTCTTTTTTTCGTTTATTCGTGAAAAAAAAGTTTTTGCCCAATTACAGGAAAAAACTTATTGAGTGATTTTTTGTAGAATTGTTTTTAATGTATTCTCATTGAAACAAATTGTTTTTGGTTAGTGAACTTAAATCCATTGTTTTTATTATACAAAAACTTTTCTCTTATGCTCCTTGTGTTTCTCTTGGTCTCCTGAGGGGAAAAATAAATTCCTATAACTCAGTTTTCTTTAAAGCTAGAAACTTAAAATTTGTATCAATCTCTATGAAGGCAGTTTGTGTACATAATGTTTCTAAAATAATGTTGTTATTTGCAAAGATACAAAAATATTCCGGAAAAACTAAAAAAAAATTTGTCCGGAAAAGTGGTTAGATCGGTCTAGCAAACTAACTTATGTAACCTATTTACAAAAAAAAAAGGTACCTGCCAGATTTATAATTTGTTTTCTTGCTCGCTTGAATGAATTCGTTAGCCAATCCAGTCAAACCAGTTTTTCCGCAAAAAAGTTTTTTTCTCAGATAAATTTTTATATCCGAAACTAACTACTGACTTTTTTTATGTTCCATGATTTCAAATATTTTTATGACAATTCGGCACCATAACGCGCTGGCTGTCTCGAAGCTTTTTTTTCTAAACTGAAATATAAAAGTGAGGGCGTTAAAAGCTTATGTGGACCACCATATACGTAGGTACTAAACATATTGTTACAGGCTTCTAAATGTCTTTTATTTGAGAATTTAATGACGACAATCCTCAATCTAAATTAAGTCATATCAAATTAACTCGTTTAATGGCCCTTGAAAATGACGGCCATTATTCTTATTATTTTAGTGCCCACAACAAAAGAAAATGAATCAAAATTTTGATCTACTAAATCTTGTTGACCCTTTACTAATAAAAAGTGTGTGCCATTTTAATGGAGACTAGAATGTAAATGCAACGTCAATTTGGGATTTATTTTCTTATCTGAAACGGAAATTGACAAGAGATAACGACAGCTTTTTCAAACATCAAATGTGGAAGAAGATTCTTCAAAGTCAAACGTGGGAGAAAAAGATAAACTACGTAAAAGTCGAGTTCATTAACATAAAGAAATGTTTTGAAGTAGATATGTTGGCAAGAAAATTAGTAACAGTTCGGGACGCAGCAAGTGCGTTATGGTAGTGAATTTTCATTAAAATGTTTTTAATAGCAAATATGTGTGTCTTTTTTTCAGAAAGCAGGCATTAAATTTGATTACCAGTATAACATATATAGTAAAAACAATGTGCCATGTTTCATCAAAATAACTTTATTGTTTGAAAACGTACAAAAATTTCCGAAAGTAAACTTAAAGTGTAACCGAAAAAATCCGTTTCTTGGTCAACCTTATAGGTTAATAGCAAATTGAGCTTTTTAAATATGAACCATTTAATCAAAATTCGCTACCATAACGCACTTGCTGCGTCCAGAATTTATTAGCTTACAAACATGCATTATATTTCGATGGAAAATGCAAAAACATAAGGCGTTTTCGACTACAAAAATTTATTTGTATCACCAAAGACTTATGGGCTAGCCTGTGATTGTAGAAATAATTTTTTTAAGATGTAGCTCAAGACGCCCTATAATTAATGTATACAATATTTTTTCATATCTTGTATAATAACGGATATATTGAGCTTTATTGATTTTTTACGAAAATTCGAGAACAATTATATACCATTAAACGATAAACCCCATAGCTAAGGCTACTGCCAAGCATCAGAGAAAGGGTCTATTTGAAATGAATTTTCTGGAAATATTTTACTAAAATGAAAGTCAAGGACAATGACGGTTGAACCTGAACCTTAAGGGTTTGTAAAACACTCTTCTTGCAACATTTTCTCTACATAACCCGTATTCCTGACAGGTTCCTTGTCTAAAAGTTGCCAGTTTTGACGTTTCAAATCGCGACTTTGACGTTTTAAAAGGAAAACCACAAAAATGTTTTCTTTAAAAGCCTATAACTTTTTTCCTTTTAACTTACAGCACTTTCGGTATGTGGCTTACCTCTTATAATATAAACTTGCGTACCAAATTTGGTTGCTCTAACTTTGTTAGGGCAACCTGAGATATAAAAATTTCCCAAAAGAAAACTCAACATTTCAACACCCATTTGAAGAATGATTTTTAAAACTCGCGATGTGTTGATTTTTTAAAGAAAAGTCACTAAAAGGTGTTACATGGATCACGCGAGAATAGAACCGGATCGGGAGCCCCGGCTGCCCGCGTGTCAGCAGCGTATCTGTTGCACACGTTGCGTTCGGCCAACGAGACTACGTAACTAGTGTTTGTGCGTGCGATTTTATATCCGTAGCGTATAGGTAAAGCAATGATCTTTTCACTATATTATGCTACATTTTCAGTTTGAATATTTATTTGGGGCCGTTCATCAAGCTACAACTATAGTGTATTCAAAAAATGCATCGAATCTCCTACTTAAAAAACAATAACTTCTCATTTTTAATTTCATGCCTCTGTCATCCTGACGTGGTGCGAGAGCGGGCTGGATGTACTTTACTATCACTTTCGGGCATTAACATGTTTTTGACACTGGTTTCGGGATTTTAGTGGCCGACAGTTCACGAACGCCAGTTCTGATAGTATATTACTTGTTATTTCTATTGTTCTCTGCTGTCGTATGTGTCAATCTACCCATTGCAGCAACTAGTCTGCCTTTGTCAGGCATTGGCCTTTACGAACTTAAGTCGTTTCAATTCATGTCTTTCAGATTTTATTTTTAATTTGGAAAAAACACAATTTTGTGAACTAAGTTACTTGAAATTCACAACAGGTTTATTTACATCATTTCTGGCTACATGTAAAGCCTCATTCCAGTTGCTCTAAAACTTTCAAAAATAAAGCGTCTTCAAACATATTTTTGTGTATTTTTGGGTGAAAATATACAACAAAATCTGCTTATTTACGAACGCGTCCGCGGTCTTAACGAAATGTGAATTTTACAGTATGTTCAAAAAAAGCGTTATGAGCCTAAGCTCCTACTAAAATTAGAACCCACGAGGCACACATTCACCGCTAAGCCACCAAGGCAACTTGTTAGACGTTACATAAGGGCAAGAACACATCTAAGCAGTCTTAGGTGACTCTTATGTAAACCTTATTATTGTAACAACTTAAGTTTCTTAATACTCCTGTATTCTATGTTTTTGTTTCGGCATTTTGCTATCGGGGAGAAGAGAATTTTCATTACAAAGTTTTTTATATCTTTATTTACGTATTTTTTAGTAGAATGTAACGAATTTAAGAGCCTATAACTCATTTTTTTGGTTCGTTAAAATGTATGTGTATATATATATATATATATATATATATATATATATATATATATATATATATATATATATATATATATATATATATATATAATGTCCAATTAATTATCACAGGTTTCTTTAATAAAAAAATAAAAAAATAATAATGAAAAGCTTGCCCGGCTTCTGGTGCGTTACAATTTAGGAAAAGGGAGGTTTCGGAAAAATAAAGAAAGGGAGGAACGAAGGAAAAGGAAATTAAACAAACCACAGGGAAGAGTAAAAGAGAAAGAATAGAGAATGGTTTCACGCTACACCAGGGAATTGGGAACTTCAGCGTCGGCAGTTGGTACCAGGCTCAGCAGGATGTCACTACTATTTGCCTACTTCTAGTGACAGGTGCAACAGATGTTAACAGAACGGTTTTGGGGGTTAGAAGTTTATAAATTATTCGACACAAAGTATTTTAGTTAATTATCTGATAGTTAAATAAATACAACGACATCAACGGTAAATGAAATTTAATAACTGGAATCACAACACCATAAGTGAGGAATGGTTACATCAATTAATTGTTGTATTTTAGGCTGACACTCAGCGATGGTAAAACTGTGTTACCGTGTCAGAGATGTAATTATTAATCTAATTTAATTTAACAAAGATGCAGAGATCCCCCTTATAGTAGACTGCTCAAGTTTACACACAAATACAAGGTTAAACCATCAACTTAAACGTATGTATAGCTTAATAATGATCTGATTGTAGGTGTACTACCCAAGTTACACAAAATAAACGAACAAAAAACAAACTTCGTGGACTTATCTGGAACTTAGTCCTTTAACTTCTTTGGGCCCTGAGGTGTGAGTGCTGACCCAGTTAAAGCAGAAAACACCACCAGATTTCAGCCCCAGACAAGACGGTCAATATCTTGGCCCCGGTACATATAAAAAAATAACACAAAATGTTCTTGATTTGAACAACTGTTTTAGGGCAAATATGTTTTTAGATACATCTTAGAAGTAGACATTTTTGTATTAAATATATTTTTTCAAAAAGGCCGCCTTACATTTTTTCAAAAGAGAAACCCTGTATCTTTCTTATATTTGGATTCTCCATTCAATTCTCTAACAAAAATGTATAATAGTTTCTTCACGTAATGCTAACCGTTTCCGAAATAATTATTAACAATAACAGTAACGGTCATTTCGGCAGGCAGCTGGTAGTATCCTACTAGATAACCAGTAGTAATAGTTTGCACTCAGCAAGTGCGCTATGGTGGCATATTTTATATACACATTTTTCAAATTTTAATAACTGAATATCCTCTAAACTTAGGCAAGTCAACTTTGGTATGTAACAAAATCTTTATAAGAGAAACACATGTGTACAAAATTTGATCAAACCATCTTTTTTATTTTAGGAGATACAGCTTTTTATCAATTTTTCCTGAGAATGTTCACAATTTGACAGATTTGCAAATTCCCTACCATAGCGTACTTGCTGCGTCCAGACTTTTATGAACTAGCCCCCTTATTAGAGCTGTAAAAATAGTTATTTAAGAATAAAGTCAAAAAATAAAAATTGCAGGTCTACGCCCCTGTGTTATGAATATCTATAAGAGAAATTATGACACTCTCAGTATATAATCGTTCTACACTGCTATTTTACATTCGACATTGCGGTATGCTTTGTCCAGCATGCTAATAAATTATGCTGGGGGTACGTTTCACATGAATTAACTCTTTTTGTTTTGTAAATATTTGTGTATCACCTTTATTTATATCAGTGTACGAACATAATTCTGTGTGTTGCACGCACAATTTTAAATGCTCTCAGAAAAAGTGTTCATTGCTAATTTAATAACTAACGCGATACCCATATTAAATTTATTACCCAATATCACACAAGTAATTGATGCTCTTAGCATAATATTATATTACAGCTACTACGCAAACCTAGAAGGATGTTTTTTTTAGTCGTGGGTTTATATCTTGAAATCCCCACTAGCTATACAGGGCCAGGCACATATTTGGAATCATGGGAAAATTAATTGATAAATCTTTCAAATAAAAGTTGTTGGACGCCTTGTTAACAGCCACCTTTTTTTTTCAGACATAAACCTCTCTCTCTCTCTCTCTCTATATATATATATATATATATATATATATATATATATATATATATATATATATATATATATATATATATCTATATATATATATATATATATATATATATATATATATATATATATATATATATATATATATATGACATACTTGGTTCTCGGGTTGAACCTCGTCCAGAATGTATGAAAACTCGACGTTTCGGCTTCTGTTTTGAAGCCATTTTCAAGAGGTAAAGGAAATATGTAAGGACACTCTGAGGCATCAATCTGCCTACTCCTTAGAATGGTGGACAAAGGTGGGTAAAGGAAATATGTAAAGACAATCTAAGGCCTTAATCTGCCTACTCCTTAGAGTGGTGGACAAAAGTGGGTAAAGGAAATATGTAAGGACACTCTAAGGCCTTAATCTGCCTACTCCTTAGAATGATGGACAAAGGTGGGTAAAGGAAATATGTAAGGACACTCTAAGGCCCTAATCTGCCTACTCCTTAGAGTGGTGGACAAAGGTGGGTAAAATAAATATGTAAGGACTTTCTAAGGCCTTAATCTGCCTACTCCTTAGAGCCGTGGAAAAAGGTGGGTTGGGTTGTTGTAGCTCGATTACGGGGCCTCAATCTGCCTACTCCCCAAATCTCGCCGGAGATCGTCTGTGAGGTCTCAGTGTGTTCAACCCTAGACCACAGAGAGATCTGGCAGTTCGTTGCAAGTCTTGTCTTATATATGTCGTTCCGTATACCTGCTTCGTTATCAGTTAAAGTAGTGGGGTCACCATCAATTAAGTGGGGGGGGGCTTTGGTCACGTTACTTAGAGGATGAGGAGGATCAAGAGGGTCACCGGCATTTGTTGAGGCAGATAATGGGGCAATAAAATTGTCTGTGGAATTTATTTTCTTTTTGTGTGTTTGTAAAGAATTTTTCTTTGCCTTTCTTAGATGTACGCATCACTAAAAACCCAGTCAGAGGATTTTCTTACACTGTCTACCGAAAACCAACCCACACTAATCGTTATATTAACGCCCAGTCTCACCATCATCCATCGCAACTAAATTCCTGGTTCGAACACTAGTAACACGATCCCCTAGACTAACGGACAACAACAACAAACAGACAGAATTAAACTTTTTAAGACAGACATTGCTAGAAAACGGATACGACAACAATCACCTACTACGAAAGATTAGAAACGCACAACAACAAACCACTACACCACAACAAGAACAAACAGAGTCCACACAACAACACACGTTATTGTTATTACCATACATTAAACGTGTCGCCGACAAAATCAGCAGAATTTTTAGAACCCATAATATCAAAATCGTATTCACAACAGAGCAAATACTGTCAAATCTGATAAAAACTCCCAAGGATACGATTCCAAACGAATCCCACGGAGTTTACGAAATTCATTGTTCCGACTGTTCCCGAACAACAAATTGACGCATCCACAATAGAATATATGAACACACCCTCGCAGTTAGAAAATCCCACCCCTCATCGGCGCTGGCCATGCATCATATTCATACAGGGCACAAAATAGACTTCGATAATGCCAAAACAATAGCACCGGTTTAAAACTTCAAAACGAGAATTATCCGCGAAGCAATCGAGATTGAAAAACGTCCCGATTGTTTAAATAAGAGATATGGTAGTCTTCGCCTTCCGACTGCTTGGAAACCTATTATCTCATCTTTACAAACACACAAAAAGAAAATAAATTCCACAGACAATTTTATTGCCCCATTATCTGCCTCAACAAATGCCGGTGACCCTCTTAATCCTCCTCATCCTCTAAGCACCGTGACTAAAGCCCCCCACTTAATTGACGGTGACCCCACGGAACGACATATATAAGACAAGACTTGCAACGAACTGCCAGATCTCTCTGAGGCCTAGGGTTGAACATAATGAGACCTCACAGACAATCTCCAGCGAGATTTGGGGAGTAGGCAGATTTCGGCCCCGTAATCGAGCTACAACAACCCAATCCACCTTTGTCCACCGCTCTAATGAGTAGGCAGATTGAGGCCTTAGAGTGTCCTTACATATTTCCTTTGCCTCTTGAAAATGGCTCCAAAACAGGAGCCGGAGCTTCGAGGTTTCATAAATTCTGGACGCGGTTCAACCGGAGAACCAAGTATGTCTCACATTAAAGAAATCTTTCTGAATATATATATATATATATATATATATATATATATATATATATATATATATATATATATTAGAATTGCACACTATTGGGACACCTGTATATTTAGATAACAAAATGCATGTTGAAAATAACGAAAATATTATGGAAAACTTTTATTCTTAATTAAATGTATCAAACAGAATAATACAAAATGTATTACAAATAGTTGCACTAATGTAATAAAATGATAGATGTCGATATTATTTTAACCATACATTACCAGTAATTATGTCAAGAGCGGAGCATAACCCGCTCTCGTATTTCCGAGGGAAGTACACATAATGAGCTAACCGACGATGTGATCTGACCTGTCTACCGGGTCTCAGAGCAATTGGTTTATTATTTTTTGAGTTATTATTGTGCAGTGGCGGCTCGTCAGATGACGCAGGTGAAGCGCTGCTTCACCTATATTTTTCGGTTAAACTAAACTTTTTTATTCAAAGTACATAATTATTTTAATTTTTTACATTCTCTCAAATTTACTTGGTACAACCACATAAAAATTTCTTGTTACTCCGGGCCGCAGTTGATAATGTAGTTTTATAGTAATTTATGGTATGATAATTTGAAAGCCCGTCACTGATCACCGAATTGAATGTATACATGCCGCAACGCACAGCGCTTACGTATTGCGGAACTGTAGAGCGTCAATCAGCTGCAGACTGACTGAGCCAGATTTGTTCATATACAAATGCTGAGTTTGTTTTGGGACGCTTGCATGAGACGGTTGCCATGGCATCGGCACGCGCACTGGTGTTTGGGCCACAAAAGTGATGCAGCCTTCTGAGCCTGCTTCAAATCTTAGTTTGTGTCGTTTGTTTAGATTGAGTCGGATCGTCAGAGGTGTATTTTTATTTTTACTATGGTGCCGTTAAATAATCTGGTATGTGTCACATTTACATACTTTGAAAAGGTGGAGTTTTCATGTTTCTTTCTGGTAAGTGGAATTGATTTGTTTATTATCACCTCTAAACGAATAATTTCAAAACAATAAAATATTAGATATAAAATCTCAAGTTGTAAAAAAATGAGAAGGGCCTTGAATTTGAAAAAAAATGCTTGTAGCTCTTCCCTCTATAAAAATATTTCATAGGTAATACGCCGCCGTATTATATTACCGTATGCGTGCATGTACAGTATGTGTACAGTGTCCTCTCATCGAATATTGCTGGTCATTATTCCGAAAATTATTCCTTGTGAAAGTCTATGCTTTTGTACAAATGGATTTTCCATTTAAATACTGAAGTGCCAGGAGAACGCGTGACCTTAAAAATTTAAACAAATTTTGGCTGCGGAGCAGGGGGGGTCTTCGTCTCCCTGGACCCCCCCTTGGTGTGGCGCCGATTCTGCTTCAGTCACTTCCAAAGTCACGAGCCGCCACTGTATTGTGGTAAGACTATTCTCCGAAAATTCGGTTAGATGATAATGAAAATCTGAGTAGTCATTATTATTAACTAAGTGACTGATTTTCTATGTGCCTAGCAATTTTAAGTATATAAGAGACTGACCCAATTCATGTACATTGATTTTTTCGTATCTAAAGCAACAATAGTAAAATTTGTGCCAATAACAAATTGGGTACCCTAAACACTATAGCAAAGTGATTGTTATAACAGTAAGCTTTCTATTAACAGCGTGTAATGGTTGTTATACACTAATGCAAGATTATAGTGACTTTGCCATAATGATGGTCAAATTGTTGACGAGTCCCACTTTAGAACGACTAGTTTCATGCTGAAAATGTTACATTCTTTTAAAAGTGTGGTATTAATATTTTCTGTAAATTGAAGCAAATACAAGAATGGCATATTTATTCTTTATGACTTATTTAAATGGACATGGTATTTAGAAAAAAAAAGTTTTAATATAAATATTGTCGTGATGACTCTACGCTTTCAATAAACAGTTAGTAGGCGTTTCATCTAGCTTCGTTCAACAAAAGAACTGATTTTTTTCGTGATTAATGCCGTTACTTATTATATCCTTTATGATAAAATTACTTGGGCATCTCTGTTGTCCCGTTCCATTGTTGTATGCAGTTTATTATGTATCATCAGCTCATGTCCGTTTTCAATAATCGAATAACCGAATATAGGTAAATTGAATGAATTGTTTTGTTTCGGTATTGACTATAAAACGTTTTCACGCTCAATTAGAGCATTAATCAAACACACACTGAAAGTAGCCTTAATAAAGTCTAACCAGTTCGCTACTATTTAATTAAAATAGATAACGTGATTGTTTCACAAGATTTTTTCTTTTTTTATTAAAAATTCGCTTCAACCCAAGGGTTATTAGTGAGATCGTATTATTTACAATATAAAAAAGAAAAACCTATCTAGGTTACAACATATATAAGCATGGTAATTTTTTTTCAACAACACACCACAAGGGCTTACAGCGTAAATACTATCGTACCGTGTATGTCGACAAGGAGGAAAGAGGCAACTTGCTAATTCTGGACTTGAAGGTTTGGAGGTTCCGGGGAAAAACATGTGCCGGCAAGGAATTCCACAAATTGGAAGTGCTCGGGACAAAAGAGCGGGCATAACAAGATGTTCTATGTCTGGTGACCTGGACAGTAAAAGGGTGCATCCGCTCTGTTCCCCTGGTAGATCTGTTGGGGGCAGCAGGTAGAGGAACTATGGAAGAAAGCTCCTCTGAGCAGTGCCCGTGCAAATATCTAGAAAATAGAGAGAGAGGTCACCAACGACACGTCGGTGGGCAAGGGATGGCAGCCTTTGGGTGAGGGTAGGGTCACCGATGAGACGTATAGCTCTCTTCTGAATGGAGTCCAGGACAGAGAGTGTAGAAGCGGCAGCGGCACCCCAGATGTGGGAGCAGTATTCGAGGTTTGGTCTTATTTGTGAAGTATATAAGGTATAGAGATTAGCTGACGAAAAGCATTTGCGAGCCCGGAAGAGGAAACCTAATTTCTTAGCTGCCGCGTCTGCAATTGATGAGACATGTTGGTGCCAATTGAGACTTGAATCCACAGAAATGACAATAAGGACCGATTACTTTGAATAACTTGGTTGTTTATTGTGATGGGTCTAGGGCTGGTGTATCTCTTATGAGAAAGAAAGCAAGACTGATTTGGTGGCGTTGAATTGTACAAGCTTTCTACTTCCCCAGTCTAATATTTTATGGAGATCCACGGAGACAGAACCCTCCATGAGTCTGCGATCCTCATCTAATTGGGCTAAAGAGAGAGACTTAGATTATTGTATATTTGAGTGGATGGTGCTGTCATCCGCGTAACTGTGAAGTGGGTTGGATGTTGTAGAGAGGAGGTCATTGATGTGGAGAAGAAACAAAGTAGGGGCTAAAGCTGAACCTTGAGCAACTCCTGCATTGTGTAATACGTATCGAGTTGACTTCTCAATTCCAGCTACAGTACAATGGAAGGAGTGTCCCTAGGGCGGCACACATCTGCTGGATGTAGCTTGAACTCCGGAGGACTTAACAACATTATACTGTGTGTTGTGTGTCACTACTCAATGATTTTCTTGAGTCTGGCCACATTACTGGTGAATAGACTAGTATCGTCCTCTTGTTTTTTTATTATTAATTTCACTATTAAATCTAAATCTCCCTAGAAATCCCCAGTCAGTTGAGGAAATAAGCCTCGAGCCTTGAGTACATTTTCCGGCAAGCAGTGTCCAAACGAACCCATCGGAAAACCGTTTTTTTTTAAACTAAAACAGGTATAAATCCCGTATGTTGGTATTATATGGTAAGTATATCCCGTATGTTGGGATCGTGTGGCAAGGTATCAACAAAAGTCTTAAGTTCCCTATATTATTTATTAATACTACATATTTTATTTTATGTACTTAGTTTAGAACCCAACAAACGATTATTTATTATTTCCAAATGTTAATATTGTCACTAGTATTTACTTAACAGCAACCTCTCCGAGAACCACTGAAAATTAACCGACTCATCTCTACTGGAGTTTTCCTGGATCCGTTACTTAATAGGGTGTCCCGAGGGTCATAAATCACATTTGTTTACTGTCTTTGGAGGCTTCCACTTTCTTCCCAAACGTCCACTCTAAGTAGTAGCGCTGGAGTTGGCCATATTCCTGGTCAAACTGAACAGGGAACCACGCCACCCTTCGAAAGGAGCATTAAAGCATGTATGTACACCTTATTTACTAAGAAAGCTTGTATCGAAAGATTATTTCATAAAATTTTATTAAACATAAACGGAAAACTATTTAGTGCTGTTGTTATCAAAGCGCCTTATTAGTGCTATGGGCTATTATATATATTTGCTATTCTTTTGTTATAAAGTGCATCTCATAAAGAGTCGGAGGTAAAACAAAGCACTACATAAAGTTTAAAAGATCCAAAATGAAATTCATTATGGAAATCAATCGCGCTTACAGTCGACAGTCTCAATTTCCAGACATGTTCGCTTGTCAGAGTATAATGGATGATGACCAAAACTGTCATTCTCATTATCAGGACCTGCTTTCAATCGATCATTCTTTACATTGAATATAAATCGTTACTGCGCCAGAATTTAGCTCCGGAATTTCTGTTTATTTGTTGTGAAGTAAACAGCTTTGCTGGTGTTTTATAAAGTCGGTGTTATAAGCCTTGAATTTTTTACATAAATATTGCGCACAGAATAAAGCTAATTGTCGTTCAATAATATAAGCTGACTTTTGGTTACTCTATTATGATATTTTGATTATATCGGCCACTAGTGCAGCAAATTAATGGTACTGTCTTCGATTCCCAGGGTTCCCCTTTTACTTTTTGTCTAAATACGGTAGAATTAACATCAACCGAGGTTGTGGCATTGTATTTGAACAAGTTGAATGTCTGCACGTTCCGACCTTCGGATGGGGTATTAAGCCGTCGGTGCCGTGCCTATGCGATATTGGACACGTTAAATAGCCCTACCCTCCTTACAGAAAGGGGTTCGGTAAAATTTCTAGGATAGTGAGGTGAAACTGCTCACTGGCATCGGTGATTGGCCGTAGTCTCGCGGAAATAGACCTACGTTAAAGAAACAAACACACACACCCAGTGCAGCAAATTAAGTTGTTATTATTATCATATATATATATATATATATATATATATATATATATATATATATATATATATATATATATATATATATATATATATATATATATATATATATATATATATATATATATATATATAATATGATGACGGCGATAGTGGGCATCCTAGATGGACACCTTCTCCCATTTTCGCTTCAATCACTTTTATACATATAAATTCTACATATTTATAATATACCGGGTGGCCAATTAAGCGAGGTAAGCGGCTATATCTCGGAAACCGTTTACCATAGAGCTTTGCAGAAAAAATATCTTAAGTAAATGTGGCCAAGGGAAATCGTTGGAAATTATTTTCAAGTTCGTCAGATGCCCGCTAGGGGGCGTAACACCAAGAGGAAATGGAAAAGATAGGATATCTCAGTAATATGTCCAAATAGACTGTATTTAAAATACCTGCAAATAAATTTCGTGTGTATCACCAACAATTTCTGTTTTAACTTTTTTTCTCTAACTCTTCAGATAAAGTGGTGGGGGTAAGGCAAACATTGATTAGGAAAAAATGCAATATCTCGGAACCGCCTTATTGGAAAATATTGAACTTAGTGTCATTTAAAAGAGTATTTCTTGCCCTATCAACTGCATTGCAAGCCATGTCTTTGTTATTGTTACTGTTCTCACTAGATGGCGCTTTTTAAAAATTTAACACATCTTATGATTTTTCTCAAGAAACCTAAATACACTGATATAAATATTACTACATAGATAGAAAGAGGACTAAAGGCCAAAGCAAGTGGTGAAAATCCCAAGTCGCTATCTTTTGTTTAGCCGGAGATATTAATGAAAAACTGATAAAACTGGAATTTAAACAAAACACTTTCAGCATTGGCTAATTTAAAGATTGAAAACGGAAATTTTTTAATTTGAAAATATAGTTTTATAGTTTTTTGTTAAAAATAAGACTTATTTACGCATTCCTAACGCAATTATAACTTATTCGTTCGGTCCAATAATTATACTCTAAAACTGAAATAGGTAGGCTTTGGAAAAAAGACAAAACTTTAAAGAAACGTCAAATTAGTTACTCTGAGTTCTTTCGTGTATAATTTAAATATAAAAAATGTTGTTTACAAATGATGAAGCCGTTGATATGATTGGTGTTTACTTTGAGTGCTTTCAAAATGCGGCAGTTGCTGAAAGAGTGTATGCAATGCGGTATTCGAATCGCCACCATTACAACAGAAGAGTTTTTCCTCACCTGGTGCAAAACTTACGTGAAACTGGAAGCTTAAGCGGACCGGTGCTGCGGAGACGCCGTTTTGCCAGAACTGAAGAAAATATTATCAATGTTTTGGCATATATAGAATTTAATCCTCATGTTAGCACAAGAACATTGCATCTTGACTTGGGAATATCACGGACCACCATCCAAACTATTTTAAAAGAGTATAGGTAAGCTTATTATATCGTGAAATTCAAAATAGTTATTGTTATTTATCTCACAGGGATCATAATGACGGTTGTGAAAATGATCAGACGACAGTCGTAAAAATTATGATATGGTAACACGACATGTTACCATAATGATCGTTTATGATCCGAGTAAGATACAACACTTTATCTGCTGGCATTCATTAAAACTTAAGACCCTTAAAAGATTTGGATTTTATTTGCAATACGATGAAACCGCCATTTTTTTACTTAATTTTATTGGTGTGAATATAGCGTTTGTTTGTCTTTATTATTGAATTAGTTAGCCAAAGATTCGTGTTTTGTTTCTCGTTGTAGTAGCAGTAGTGCTATAGTGAATCTCATTATCGCACTATGGGCTGTTTACCCAAGCTATACAGTTACATCATCAACCACCAAAATCTTCGTATATCAATAACAAGTACGTTTTCTCGAATTTAGTTGATTTTTGGTATATGAGTACTATTTTACTCAAAGTCTATTGACAACATTGAAATTACCGGAACTGTTCAACTTTCAACGTAGTAACAGTTAAGCTTTATGAATTGTTGATGACGTAACTGTCTAGCTTAAGTGAACGCCCCTTGTGGTATAATGAACAGCTTTATGTTACTTAAATCCGATAACATAATGCATCTATTATGTCAGCAGATAAACATATTTTTATTACAATGTCCTTTTGAATATATGATACTTATTTTGATTTTTAGACTACATCCTTATCATATTGTTTTGAATCAAGCGCTGAATGAGCAGGATTATGATTGGTGGCTAAATCATTGCCATTGGCTTTTAGACATTATCAATGAAAATCATAATTTTTTAACGCAAGTTCTTTGGACGCACGAAGCTACTTTTCATAGCCACAGTAATTGCAATTTGCATAATATGCATTATTGGTCTACCGAGAACCCCCACTGGATGTGAGAAGTTCAACACCAAGGACGTTGGAGTCTTAATGTATGGTGTGGCATAATAGGAGGTACAATTATTGGACCCTATTTCTTTGATCAGTCTCTTACTGGTAACCTCTTCTTGGAGTTTATAAGTAATGAGTTGCCAGTTTTATTGGAAGATGTGCCCCTTGAAACCAGGCAAAATGTGTTTCTGCAGCTCGATGGTTGTCCACCACATTTTTCAATTAATGTGAGAGAACATCTCGATGAGACGTATCCAGGCCGATGGATAGGAAGAGGAAGCATATTTCCCTGGCCAGCGAGGTCACCTGACTTAACATGCTTAGAATATTATTTGTGGGGACGAATAAAAGACCTTGTCTTCCAAACAAAGCCTACGAGCAAGGAAGATATGAAGCATAGAGTTCGAAATGCAATTCGTAGTCTGTCAACAACGGAAGTGAAAGTTGCCGTTTTTTCTAACCGAAATAGGCTCGAGCAGTGTGTAGAACGTGACAGCAGACACCTTGAGCATTTAAGGAGACACTAAAGTGCCTATCGTTTAGAATTACATACAGAGAGAATGAAATATTTTGTTTTAGGTTTCAGTATCAGTTTTTCATTAATATCTCCGGTTAAACAAAAGATAGAGACTTGGGATTTTCACCGCTTGCTTTCGTCTTTAGTTTACTTTCTATCTATGTAGTAATATTTATATCAATGTATTCAGGTTTCTTGAGAAAAATCATAAAATGTGTTAAATTTTTAAAAAGCGCCATCTAGTGATTACAGTAACAATAACAAAGACATGGCTTCCAATGCAGTTGAGAGAGCAAGAAATACTCTTTTAAATGACACTAAGTTTAATATTTTCCAATGAGGCGATTCCGAGATATTGCATTTTTCCTAATCAATGTTTGCCTTACCCCCACCACTTTATCTGAAGAGTTAGAGAAAAATAGTTAAAACAGAAATTGTTGGTGATACACACGAAATTTATTTGCAGGTATTTTAAATACAGTCTATTTGGACATATTACTGAGATATCCTATTTTTTCCATTTCCTCTTGGTGTTACGCCCCCTAGCGGGTATCTGAAGAACTTGAAAATAATTTCCAACGATTTTTCTTGGCCACATTTACCAAAGAAATTTTTTTCCAAAAGCTCTATGGTGAACGGTTTCCGAGATACAGCCGCTTACCTCGCTTAATTGGCCACCCTGTACATATATCAAAAAAGTTCGGGACGCAGCAAGTGCGTTCTGGCAGTGAATTTTTATTAAATGCTTAAAATTTGAATAACTCAAGTTTCTACGAACTTAGAAAGTTGAATTTTGGTGTAGTAGGGTCTTACCTAGGGCAACATATCCACCAAATTTTATCAAAATAGCTTTGTAATTTTCGGAGAATTTTTTTTTTTTCGAAAGAAAACTCAAAATTTGAAAAACTTAATTTTCTATAAACTTAGAAAGTTGAATTTTGGTATGTAGTAAGGTCTTTATCAAGGCAATGATGTATCCACCACATTTCATTAAAATAGCTTTGTAATTTTCTGAGAAAAAAAAATTTGAAAAGAAAACTCAAAATTTGAAAAACTTAATTTTCTATAAACTTAGAAAGTTCGTTTTGGTGTATAGTAGGGTCTTACCCAGGGCAACATATCCAACAAATTTCATTAAAATAACTTTGTAATTTTCGGAGAAAAATTTTTTTTCAAAATAAAACTCAAAATTTTCCCGGAAAACCTTGTCAGATTTTCCTGGCTAACAAACTCATCCAAGCCATTAAAAAAATAAAGGCACCTACCGAGTTTCATCGAAATCAGTTAATTATTTTTTAAGTTAGCGGTTATATATATATATATATATATATATATATATATATATATATATATATATATATATATATATATATATATATATATAATATATATATATATATATATATATATATAAACATATAAAAATTGAAACTGATCCCGGATATGGGTTCTAGAGGTCCTAGTTCGCGCTCATTTGAAAAATTTTATGCAAAGTCTCACCATCGATACCTCTCTATTAGTGAATTTTTTAAAATACAAATTCACTAAAAACGCAGTTGTTCCATTAAAAAAGATCATCTCAGGTCTGTTAGAGTTTTACGGAAAACCGCGTAGTGTGCGTATATATATATATATATATATATATATATATATATATATATATATATATATATATATATATATATATATATATATATATATATATATATATATATATAGTGCGCGGAAAAATTATGGAATAAGTTTATTAAAATTAGAGTGATTTGTGTTTTGACGAAATGTTCGGATCCGTCAACTCTAGTTATCAAAAACACACATTATTGCATAAAATGTACGTTTCTCCCCTTTTAAATATGACGTCATCGACATTTTTAGGTTGTTTATTTTTTATTTTCATAAACCTTTGAATTGTCTACACGGTACCATCAAAATTTGGATACCCCGCACTGTTACATTTTCGAATGAAAGTCATTTAAAGGGTGGAAAACTTGAGCTCTATTCATAACAACAATCAAAAGATAAAGGCTTTTATTCAACAAAATAAAGTATTGTTTCCTTTAATTATAATGTTGGAAATGCAATCCACCGACTTCTTGAAAATAAGCAAATCTGTTGCCACATTCCTGTTGTACATTGCAAATGACGTCAGGGCTAATTCGACTCATTTCATATCTAATTCGATTTTTCAATATAGGGGCGTAAGATCTGGGGAACTGGGTGGCACTCTATTAGATCCACTAGCCAGGAAGGCAGACATTAAACTCGCGAACAGGGCGTGCAAACTGCGGAGGTGCACCGTCTTGCTGAAACCAGATATCACCACTTGGTAAATCAGGATCATATTCATTTGGAAAACTTGCAGCAAGGGCAGGAATAAGCCCACTCCTTCGAAAACTATGATATCTCTTCCCAGTGAGAGTTTCGTCGAAGAAGAACTTATGATTCTATCGTGGACTATTCCTGCACAGACATTAACTTTACGTGGGTGTTGTGAATGTGCTTCAGTCATCCAGTGAGGATTATCTCTAATACAATACCTGTAATTTTGTTTATTCACTTTTCCACTTAGCCAAAATGAAGCTTCGTCCGAAAAAAGAATTTGACAAATAAAGTTTGCATTACGGTTGCGTAAATCTTGCATTATTTCACAAAAATACATTCGTCGATCAGGGCCATCTTCATTAGATTCTCTCTACTTCAATTGTAATTTTGTTACTTCACTATTCCACTTAGCCAAAATTATGCTTCGTCTGAAAAAAATAATTTAAATGTTTTAGAGTTTATATTTCCACTCTTTAAATGACTTTCATTCGAAAATTTAACAATATGAGGTATCAAAATTTTGTGGGCACCGTCCAGATAGTTCAGTGATCTATCAACATAAAAATAAATTAAAACGGGGGTTGTCATTTTTAAAAATATTTACATCATCGAATCTACTTACAGAATTCTGCCAGAATGGAGTTCTGCAATTTTTGCACATATTATCAAGACCGTAAACTCGAGCACCACCTAATGTGATTATGGTCAAGAATTATATTATGTTATATTATATTATATATATATATATATATATATATATATATATATATATATATATATATATATATATATATATATATATATATATATGGCAGTACACTTCACTTTGCATGTCCTTTTTTTCTTAGTGATAAGGGCGACTAGTATACCAGCAAATAATCGGCTTATAACGCGCGTTTAGATTCTGATGGTGACTAAGACTAGATCAGCGAATTTTTGTAGAAAAAATTCACTATTGAGAAGATGACGTTTAATTCAATTTTATATGAGATTGTTTGTTGATTTCCTGACTTGGTGAAACCGTTCCAAACTTACTACAGACGTAGATACGTTTTCTGTGGCTTTAAAATTGCTTATTTTCTTATCTGTAACCAATTTCGCTTTTTATGGCATCGTCACGCAAATAAATTGTTTTTCTGTGAAGCCACAGAAAAAGTCTATACGCCTACTCGTATTTAGATTTTTTCTGTGAAGCCACAGAAAAAGTCTATACGCCTACCCGTATTTAGATCAGATTGTACTTTTTTTTATATATTATCAACTCTTAGGCAATTTTGCATAGAAATTTTTTTAGCGAAACATCTTTAAAAAATGGTGTATATCATTTCTGTAAAAATTCGCAGTTGCAGTGCCCAGACTTTCTCCCAAATTAGACTACCTTTTCCTGTTATTTTGTTTTCTACGTAAAATCCTCATTATTTTCGACCCTCTTGGGTAATTGAGGCCTTTTGGATATTAAATATACTTATTCTTTAAACATCTCATTAAATCTAGCCGTTTTGCATGCGGACTGCTTCCTAATTTTATATCATTAGGGAACTTATTAAAATAAATACCGTAAATTAGCTTGAGTTTTCGCATTGATTGAGGAAGTTGTATCCTCCATAGCTCACACCCCGTTATTATTATTATCTTTATATTATTATTGTTGGTTTTAGGTGATTATTAATTTAAATTAAATATTAGCGTCTAATTAAATGCACTATTCGGACATTTCTCTTGGTATATGCGTTTATTTTTTTAATTAATCTTATCCTAAAAAATATCATCAGAAGGTCTTTTTAGGTTGCTTAGAATGTAATGTTCATATGCTTATCTTGTTACCAACTAGTATGAACTTTGTTTTGAAATAAACAAGTTTACCGCCTTTGTGTAGGTGGAATGACAATGACTTGATATTTATAACCAATAGAAATATGCAGTGTGAGAAATATGGCTGGCCAACAGTTATTTAATTTCTTAGTCTAGTTCATGTGCTGCAAAGGATTAAGTTGATTTTGCATACCTTCGGCATTCACTTTAATAATAAAATCAGTAATGACGTGATTTATATTTAATCACACAAACCCTTATTATTAAAGTTGTTTCCTTAGTTTCTTTTGGCACAAAAATGCATTAAATAACAAAGCAACCATTGTTATACAGCGTGGGCATAAGGAATGGAACACCCCCAACATTTTCATAACCATGTATATTTTCGAAAAACGCTCCGAACCCGGATCCGATATTTTTTATGTAACGTACCCTGTTTCAATTTTCAGCAATTCTCGAGATATTACAATTACATCTAAATAATGACGGCGATTTTCATGGAGAAGAAAGTACGGAAATGTATTCCCCTGATTGTAGTAACCTGGTGACAAAGCACTTTATCCTCTATAATTTTAATTTAAGTGACATTTAATATCAAAAAATGTTTTGTTGTATTATTAGAACGTATTGTGAAAGTAAAATGCACTTAAGTGAAAAAGAGCGCCTAGAAATCACCATCAAGATCAAGGTCCGAGTGACCCGGTATCTAGACCACCGGCACCTCATTTCAGCTGCCCAGTTCGTTGAAGGCAGAGTTACAACTCCATTTTTTTTTTGAATTTCAACGGTAGTAACCAAGTGCCTTTATTGCAGCTTGGCTACTGAATATATTTTAACGATTTTTGTGTGCAATAGTTTTGTATAATCCTCACGGCAGGTTGAATTTTTCAAATTCACCCCTGTATCTCGAATTTTTCGACGAATAATATAAACGAAAGCTTCTCTAATTACGTCATTTTCATAGAACTCTGCTATCTATTGCTAAAAATATTGGTATTACAATTTCTGATATGTATTAAAAACGTAAAAAGTTGCAAAACAATGGAAATAATTCGAAAACGATGAACGATATCATTTTTTTTACAAACATGCATTATAATTCGATAGAAAATACAAAAATGCAATAATATAAGAGGTGTTCTAATAAACAAAATGTATCAGCAAGGACTTATGGGCCATCCTGTGATTGTCAAGATGATTTCATAAGACGCAACTCAAGACGTCCTGTAATTAATGTATAAATGCGCCATCCTGTATATATGGAAAGAGAGAAAAACTGAAACTGAGATATTGGTCCTAGGAGACCTAGTTCGCGCTCATTTCAAGGAATCTTTCCATGCTCAGGGGCAGGGCGGTGTTCACCTCACTCGCGGGATGGACTCTTCTGCGGAGGGTCGCGGCGGGTGGTCCGCAGGGGAGCGTTCTGTCTCCCTTTCTCTGGTGCGTAGTCGTGGACGGCCTGCTGGGGAGGCTCTCGGGAGGGGGGTATGAGGTGCAGGGCTATGCGGACGACATTGTCATCATAGTCCGAGGAAAGGTCACACAGTCAGTGTGGGAGCGCATGCAGAATGCACTAAAAGTGGTGGAAGGGTGGACGTTTGGTCAAGGGCTCGGGGTGAACCCCGAGAAAGCAAACGTCGTGCCGTTTACGAGGAGGAGGAAGTGCGACAGCCATAGAACTCTCACTCTATACGGTAGGAGCATTCCAATGGCCAGGGAGGTGAAATATCTTGGGGTCGTATTGGACTCTAAGCTAACCTGGAATGGTGACATTGGAAAAATACTGCGTAAGGCAGTCATGACCTTAGCCGTCACTATGCGGCTATATGGAAAAACGTCGGGACTAAGACCTAGTATGGCCCACTGGCTATACACAAGGGTGGTCAGACCATTGTTAACATACGCGGCACTGATCTGTTGGCGTAAGATGATACAATCCAGTGCCAAACAAAAACTAGGCAAGATCCAAAGGATGGCTTGCCTAGGCATCACAGGGGCCATGTCTTCAACGCCAACAGCCGCCATGAAGTTGTTACTGGAGCCTTCCCCCCTACACTTAGTTATTATGGGGGAGGCCAGGCTAGGACTATACACACTAGCCTTCAATGGTAGACTAAAGATCAACACTGGCTTGGGGGGGGGGGGGGGGGGTCACTGCAAAATTCAGGAGTTCGTGAAGGAGCCCATGCTTGAAATGAGGTGAGACATCGCTAGCCCGCGAATCTGCAGGGAAAACCACTTTACAGTGGAAATCCCCGACCGCGAGGCATGGCGGGAGGAGACGCCGTGCATACCACCCGACGCGTTCGTCTTGTTTACCAACGGATCCTACGGGAAGCGTGAGACGGGGGCAGGTGTTTACTCGGAAGGACCGAGGATAAGTCATAGTATTTCCCTCGAAGTCAATGCAACGGTGTTTCAGGCAGAAATTTACGTCATCCTGCACTGTGTGCGGGAGCACAAGAGGAGGGGCTACACCAACAAGCGGATCCTCATAGCCACAGACAGTCAGGCAGCCCTTAAGGTACTAAGTAGCCCACGGGTAAATTCCTGACTGGTGAGTGAGTGCCAAGACGAGACGAGCGACCTGGCTGGGCAGAATGAGGTGACCCTCATCTGGGTGCCGGGTCACTCGGGGGTCAAAGGCAATGAAGAAGCTGACAGTCTCGCGAAGAGAGGGTCAGCAGAACCATTTATGGGAGCACAACCGGCTCTGGGCGTGACAAAAAGCACTGCCAGTGGAGCCATTAAATCCTGGGTCAGAAACCAACACAAGGTGTACTGGGCAGATTGTCCAGGGCTCAGACATGGAAAGTCAATAATTGACGAACCCAGTTCAAAGAGAGCTGCTAAATCTTAGCAGAGGACAGCTCAGAAACACAACAGGTCTCTTGATGGGACATATGGCCGTCAAGAAACACCTGCATAAAATGGGTCGGTTCGAAGGGGACCTCGCATGCAGACTCTGCGGCGAGGGGGAGGAATTAGCCCAGAACATCTTGTGCGAGTGTAAAGCTCTGAGCCGCAAACGACAACTGATATACGGTCAGTCTAGACCGGAGACAGAGCAATATAAAACTTCACCCTACCAATCGCTATGCAGACTAGTTCAAGGCACAGTGATTTTGGAATGGGTGGAGTAAGACAAAGGGTATGCACAGTCAACCAAAAGTTGCAGTGCTGTCGGGGCGCAAGGCCGCGGACGAGCCCTGAGGGAAAAAAATAACAATACATCTAAAAGGCTAAAGTGTCAGCTCCTCCACTAAATCTAATAGATTTCCTTTGTGTTGGTTACATTCTTGAACAAAGCGTAAATTTATCAGTTTCATGTGCCATGTCGTATTGGGCGCGTTAATGATGCATACCATATTTACATACGAAAATATCGACGATTCGATATTGGCGCAAACGGGCAAACGAAAAAAAATTATATAATATTACTTAAACAGCCATGGCTTTTATTTTTCATTGAAATTGTAGATAGGACATAATAAATATTCTTACCTTTTTTTGGTGCGTATAAAAAGGCGTCACGTACCTCACAACGTTGCATAATTCTTGTTGCAAATAAACAATAATAATTATCGACGCTGGGCAAATATATTTTTTACTGCATTATAATATTATAAGGTTGCATGTGATTCTACATTAACAATAAATTACTGTATTAAAATACCATTCCCTCTCGCCGTATTTAATGGCGGCTTGTGCATTGGTCGAGCAACTTTAGCCAGTTCATTCATAATTATGAACGTAACTAATACCTTTACACCGGCTCTCTTTACTGCGCTTATTCTGTATTATGTATTATGTTCTGTTACATAAATTTATCAATTTCACTCGCTATATACAAATAATATAATAGGCAATGTGTTTGTAAAATGCTGACAAATAAATAAACACAGCTTTACCCAGTGATTACGCTTATTAAAGGTTTTTGTAGATATAAGGATGTTTTTTTAAACCATTGCTGTTCATTTGTAATTTATCTTTGCAAACATCCACTTTCACTGACTGGAAACTATCAAAAGCGTGTCCAGTATATACGGGTGGTAATAATTTTCTTATAGACAAAATATAGAAGAACAAAACAATTTACATTCGGAACGTCAAAATTTGAAGTTTACTGAATTTGGTGAAGGACTATCAAACTATTTAGGATATAACCTTTTAAATTGTATTATAATACAGCACAAGTCTAAAAATAATTGTGTTGACACCAGTGGCGGTTTCTCTAAGGTGGCAGAGGAAGCCGGGCCTCCCCAGTCAGAATTAGTGACATCATCCCTATTCAAGTAGTCATTTAGTTACCTATAACTTTAATCCAATATCCAATATTCAATATTAAAGTCATACTTATTCATATTATTATTATTCAAACCATATTCATATAAAAATTCTCTTAATCTGCAATTACAATTACAACCGGCAACTCTGCTGAGAAGTATATTACCAAAACGGCGCGATCTTCTTGTGTGAGTGTGAGACGTCACGGATGCCCGGTTTCGATCTTTTCGACTTTGGACCATACTTGAACACACTTATTTGCATGTACATAGAAGCATTAGCGCACTGGCAAACCAATTAAAACCACGCTTAAAATCACGTGCTCGGAGGCCAGACTCTGCTGCTAATGTGAGCGTTGGTAAGGTGGGATTTTACTTCTAGGATAATTTCTACAGGTTTGTCAAACAAAAACAAATTAATAGAAGTTTTTGATTCTATTTTGAATCACGATGATTTCAAACAAGATCAACAAACTCTGAGAGAATCTATTGGCCTAAAACGTCACCTCAATGATCCCCATTTTCTTTTTCTTTTACACACTTTTATATTTGAACATTCCAATGTTGTATTTTAAATTTTACAAAATAAAAGCACATACACATACGCTAAGAAACGTCTGATTGTATTAACTATTAACTACTACATTGCAAGATTTTATAAATAATGAAATTCATTTCAATCAAGTTTACTACTCCTTATTTGAGGATATTGAAAATAACGAACCAGCACCAAAGAAAAGAAAGACAACATTAAGTATTCAAAATTTAAAACCGAGTTATAAACAAATTTTTAATGAAATTTTAGATTTAGACACAATAATTAATCAATTGCAAGTAAGATTTTGGGATTTAAAGAAATTAAAAATTTTTGATTTAATAAAGAACGACAATTTTGTTTCATATTCAAAATACTTTCCAAATGATATCTTTGAATTATTATTAAAACAATATCCTTTGTTTGATTTAGTTGCATTAAAAAACTGTATACGCAGATACAGAACTGTTTCAAGATTGCCATACGCCTAACGAAATGATTTCATTTATTTACAAAAATGACTTAATTTCTTGTCTAACCGAGTTTTATAAACTGCTTGCGTTAATAGTCACTTTTAATAGTCACAATTCCTATCACATCTGCTTCAGTAGGAATAAAGTTTGTCTGCACTTAATCGCATCAAAACATTTTCCAGCAATAGTATTAGTCAAGACAGGTTAAAAAACATATCAATGATTTCTATAGAAAAAAGGCTTGTTAAAGAACGGACACAGATAAAGTAATCGATATTTTTTCTGAGCAAAAAGTTAGACGGATTCCATTAATTTATAAAAAATATTTAGGAACGTATTAGTTTATCAGTTAAATTCAGTAACAGATGCTCAACACCTATTTTCTTGTTTCCGTTTTATTTATTTATTTTTATTTTTGTTATTGTTAT